>VXBU01017834.1:10712-59501 GCA_013400315.1 Bombycilla garrulus | reverse complement strand
CAAGTGGATATTGTCATCTGTTTTGATCTTATTTTCAAAAGGTGTAGGCTGGAAAATATTTCCTGAACCATAGAAAACTCATGACTTTCAGAAAATGATGTACTGATATTGTGAGGAAAATTATTATAAATTTAATCAATTTGATAAAATTACTTATTTCCTCACTAAACTCTTTGTTTCCAAAATTACTGGGGTGAAGGATGGCATTGGACAAGCAAGAATGGCAGTAGCTGATGAGAAACTTAGAGACTGATTTCTCTTTGAGAAGATGGATGTTCCTTCACATCCTTCCACCTTATGTCTAAAAATGTAGTCTGATTATTATGTTATATTGGGGACAGAGGGAAGAAATCTCACCCTTCTCTTAGTGGCTTGAGGATTTGCTAAGCATATCAGAAGGATTCTCAAATGACTTAGTGAGGATTTGCTAAGCATATCAGAAGTGCCACAGTTTTAAGGAAATCATTTTTGGAGTTGCAGAGGAAGTGGGGAATAAGGAAAACAAAACAAAGCTATGATCTCAGTCTGGTGAAGGGGGGACATTACGAAGGAAAAGCAATCTAAGGACAAGAGAAGAGGCAATGAACCTTTTCTTACTCATAAGCTTCAGGTTTGAACTAGCTGACTCAATTTAATTCCTTTCTTATTCTAATTTACGGATCTCCTCATCTGTTCTCTTACAATGTAAATTTTGTATGATCATCATTAACTGAGATGAATGATTAAAGTCAGATCATGACATTCTGCCCCCAAGTATTTTCTGTTTTCATAGAACGAGCAGATTAAATATTACAAGACAGCTAAAAATCCAAAAATAAATCTGCTGTGTCTCCTATTCCGATATACACTTCTGTAGCCTGCTTTACCCTCAGCTGTCCTTGTTTGTTTGTCTCTATAGGCCAATCTTCGCCCTTGACTATTTGCATGGAATGTACAAGAAAGTTAATGCTTTATTTGTTGCCTCAGCATTTACTAGATCTGCTTTTTTCCTTCCACAAAGAAAGCATAAAATTTGAAGAAATCAATCAGCTTTATGATGTAGTGTCACAATAAACGTGCCTTATGTGCCATTTTTTTACAGCTTGGTATTTATAGAGTAGTTTAAAATCATTGTGAATAAATTAAAAAAATCCACAGACCACAGGGGATTTTTGGCACCAGGCTGTCTCTCCTACAGGCATTGCAATGTTCAGCAAATTCCTCTGCCTGCCCCTTCTCATGAAGATAAAATCTATGTCTCTTTCACCCTCCACCATTACTTAGTCATTTGGTTTTCCAAATTCAATAGCTTTTAGGTCCAGCTTTGTTTCTGAAACGTATATCACTATGTAGGGTCACAACAGTCCAGTTGGCTTGGTCCGAGCAAGTTAGAAGAATTAAGACTTGTACATGCAGATGCACATGAATGTAGGTGTGTTTATATATACATTAATTTAAACCTTACTGTCTCTTACACACTGACAAATTTAACTTGGCAAGACTTTTATTAAACCTAAACATTTTGATTTAATGCCCAGATGTCCATCCATCTAATTTAGTTTATATAAAATTAGTTTTTTCTATAGTGTTAAATTTTTTTTGTTTGTTGGTTTTGGATTTTTCAAAATTAGAAGGCTTTTATGGATAATAAAGCTGCTGGTATTATTTTTGCATGGTTTATCAAGAATAGTTTAGAGACTTAAATCTCATTTTAAAGTTTAAAAAATTACATTTAATTTCTCAAAATTCTATGATAAAAAGATTTTCTGGAAATTACTGTAGTAAAAAGAATTGCTGATATTGAAGGCAACACATTCTACCTTCAATCCAGAACAGCAAAAATTAATTTTTTATTAAAGAACAGATGTGCAAATAAAAATATTTGTTTTCCCCTGTGTTCAGTTACTCAAACATTTCACTTTTTTACACAAACAAACAAAGACAAACTTAGCACATGGATACGTAAACTTAGAGTATTGGAAAGATTAAGACAAGTTTGGAAGTAAATGATATATTTGACCAATTAGCTTTAAATCAGTACTTTGGCATATGGAATTTCAAAGTAAACAGCAGAAAGTATGGAAACACAATCATAAGAAGCAAGAAAATAAATATGTGGATATAAAAGAAAGCACTTAAAATGCAATTACTTGACTTTGACTGTCATGTCTTTGATAGAGGTTCAACTGGGCAGTCATGACCTTCTGCTAAGTAAATTCTGTCTACCTGTTAAGCCTTTTTGAAAATTAAGACAGAATGAGTTTAAGAGACTATATCATTCATGTTGATTTTTCAGGAACAATTTTGATTACAAAAAACAGTCCATACAAAGTCCTTGGACATATTTATCATTCTGTGGGTACATTCTGTGACAGCTGTAAACCTGTTATCACTAACATTCAAACAATATTTTTATTTTCCACCCTCATTGCAATGTAGAGATGTTTCTGTGAAATCCATCAGTATTACTGGTCTTATTTTTCCACTTAAAGAATAAAGACAGCTGTTCAAACACAGATTTTCTCTGAGCCCACTCTTTTCTGCTGGAGTTTTTCCGAGCATGGGCAGGGTATAAAAAGATCTCTTTAATATGAAATTAAGTGACCTGCAGATAGAGAAATTAAACTTGCATAAAACCCCCACAAAAAGTTTTAGGATCGTTCTTCAGCTAGTAGAAACCTCTGTGTGCAAATATAAATTTCTTCCTTTTAAAATAAAAGATTGGCTTAGCTTGGTCACTTGCTGAGAAATGAATCCAATATAATTCAAGTAAAGTTGCCCATTTAAAAGCCTCCTCAAAGCAATATAAAGTAATTTAAACTGTCTTGTTAAAAAATCAACTTAATTAACTCAGTGAAATGTACAATGCAGCTCTAATAATCAGTGAAATCAAGGACTCTAAATTTAATTGGTGACTGTGTGGGCATTTGTCCACGTCATGGTCAGATTTCTTGATCAGTGTGATGATCATCACAATTTTGACTGCTCTTATTCAAAGTCACATCCTTAACATTTAAAATTTCAAGGTGTTTATCCTTTCCAGAGGCTGAACTGTTTGCTCCTCCTGTAATAAAATATGAAGAGACTGTAACTACTAGTGTACTTCTGATTATTTGCTTCTTTGTTAGATTTTAGGCTTTATTGATCCCCCCTAAAGAGTGACTGTAAAATTACTAGAGATATTATAAAAAAGGAGAAAAAGAAGGTGTTCTAAATAAAACAAATTATGACCTAAATAACTTCACTAATCAATCCAAGTTCCTGTAAAAATCACACAAAGATTCTTGTTTAGTAGAGAGAAAGAAAAGAAAAAAGCAGTAAAAAAAACAGATGACAGCATAGATGGAATATTTTATTGGGTGCCAGCTCCAAAACTGCTCATTCTTTCTTATACATCAGATAATTTATTTAGTCATGAATTAACTGTCATAATAATCTTGAAGAACATATTGCATTGATTATCTTCACTAACACTCATTGATGACAAACTGTCATTAGAACATGTTTAAAAGTATGTGAGAGTGGGATACAAAAACTAATTTCCTAAACAATCATAGCCAACCACTCACATCCATGTCTGGATGTCTTTTCTATTAAGAATATCAGGGACTTTCTTTTTATTGGGTGAAAAGAAACTCTTGCTTAAAAATGGCCCAGACTTTTAAAAAAATTTTTTGTTTTTTTTTATTTTCTAGGATATATTTTTCCTTAGGCAGATTGCTTGCTTTCCTACTTCCTCCCTACAAATTCCAAGATTGTCTCCATTTCATCAAATATTCAAGCTTTATTTTTGCTCTCAGTAGGTACTGTTGCAGAGAAGCAAAAAGCCTTACTGTTTTTCTGTCTACTCTGGCCAGATCTTCTCATGTTTAATTAGAAACAGGTTTAATTTGGGCACGTCCCCTTTTTTATCTATATTAAACTCTCTCTTAACTCTTTGAAAATTGATACTGATACACAAACTCTTACTTTGAAAAGCATTTCACAAGCCATATGCATCAACATGATCTGCTAAAGAGAAACAAAATAAATCATCAAAAAGAAATCACCATGTCCTGTCTTCTGTTCTTGTTAGCACATTATTTTTTCATAATTGAGATCAGTCATGGAGTTTTTAAGGCAGATTTTTTTAACCCATGCCATCCCTGCTAATCCTTTAGCAATAAATTATTACAATGAAAATCCCATTAGATGACAAAAACATGACAAACTGAAGAGAAACTGAAAATTCTATATTAAAAGAAAATAATGCACCTTTAAATGCTATTTGGGACTTTGGATTTTTATACGGGCCTATATATATATAATATATATATTTTTATATAGTTTTTTCTCTAAAAATCATGGCACCAGCTGCAAACACAGCCTCTGGGAGGAAACAAACTGTATCATGAGGAATCTGGAGCTATTTTGTCTACCACTGTTTAGTCACAGACAGCAAGGATTGACATAACTGCTGCACTCAAAGCACCATCAGTGAATAGACGCTTCTGCACACTGTACACTGCACAGCTTCCAACACCCACAACATCAGCTGGCATGAGCTGCACATGTACTCTGGGAAACCTGATCCTGCCACATTAACTGCTTTTTATCAGAACTGCAGATAGTTTTATCTTTGGTTCACACATCCCCGTGGGAGTGTTGATGTTTAACTTGAGAAAGTCCTCTATGTGTGGGGCTTTACCTCAAAGGGACATATTCTATTAGAGGGACAAGAAAAACAATTTATTTACTGCATGGCAGCATCAATATTCTGAATTTTTCAAAAAATTTCTGGGAATGAACTCTGAGAAAACATCTCTGTAAATGGACCTGACTAGCATAATTAGCATTTCAGAAGTGCACTCAGGAACATCTTATGGGGGTAACACTTTAACTGGACGTCTCTAACACATCTCATCTTCACTCAGTCATATTATTTTCTCTTTGAAGAATCAAAAATAGCTGTATGGATTTTCATAGAGCTATACATATATGTCTCTGATAGTAAGATTGAGAAGCTGCAGTCCAACATCAGTTTAAGGGGAAATTAAAATCTACTGAAAAACGTGACATGTAACAAAAAATGATGCTCAGCTGCCTTAGAAAGGGAACAATAGAAAATCTCAGGAAAATTGCTATCTTTGTTATTGTAGGAGATACAAAGCACAGCTCCAGATCCTAAACACACTACTTAATCCTTAATTGATGTATCCATCCATAGAAATGAAATTTTGCTCCGAATGCTGTTTACCAGATGAGGGTAATCTCCAAATGCCAAAATATCTGTGGCAACCAAAAATGCCAGCTGTAACCAGGACTAGATATTTACTGTAATCATAACTTCGTATGGATAACATATTAGAAAACATCACTTGGGAAGTTGTCTTAAATGGAGAACTTTTCAAATTAAAATGCTGAATCCTTTATTTTTGCAAAAATGTGTTAATGCACGTGACACTAATTTTTGTTGGGTTTTTTTAATACAAGATTAAATAGATAAATACAGATCCTATAGTATTATTTAATTGAAGACCTATTAAAAAGGCATATTAAATAAATAAGATATAAGAAAAATTACTGCCTCCAGTTTGTTACAGGCCCCTGCAGTTAGTTTTTATTTGATCTATGAATGAACAACAGAGAAGGTGGGAAGCCAAACCAGTCAACAGCTCAGTCTGAGAAAAATAAGCTGTTATTAGGGCTTTCTGGAGGAATTTAATTGCCTTTATTCTGATTATGATGAGAGAGAACTGAACAGCCATCTTTATATGTTACAGAAATTAGTTGCTCTTCAAAGAAGTAGGAACAGATGGATTAACTTACCATGTACCAGCATTTTTCTGCAGAGAGATACTAGAAGACTGAGGCAATTTTTTTTCTCCTGCCCTATGTGTTAAAAATGTATCAGCACTTTATAGAGGAGAGAGTATTTTCCTTTTCATAATAAATATGAATACTTGTATACAGACTGAGGTAAAGGCATGAAAGTGCAGTTCCGGGGGTAAAATACGTGTAAAAAGTTCATAGTGCACTTTCATGATGTTTTCTAATCGATCATGGATGCCTTAGTCACTCAACCTTGTATTCATTGTAAACAGATTTGTACAGCAGAACTCACATACATGGATCTTCTGCTGTTTTAAAATTAAGATACTCCAGTTTTTCAAAGTAAAATGTGCTAAAACTCTTAAAAGTATTTTTAAGCAAACAAGTGAAAATATTAAAAGTGTAGGAAAAGTGAATATACAAGAAAAGACTGCACACAGGATTATCTATGCACCACTAGAACAAAAGAGGATAGAGATAGAATATTTTCTACCCAACACTTTTCCAAATGAGTGGATTATATTATCAGAGAACAAGATAAATTTCTGTTCAGGACTCAGAAAGAAAAGCCAAACCATGCAGTAGTCAGTTTTCATAAAGAATATATGTTTTCATTTAAAAATATCAATAGTTTTTTTAATATTATGAATGTGTAAATAAATAGAAAGAAATAGAATATGTTAATTTTAGAATATGCAAATTATAGAGTTTCTAAACCAAAATTCTAGATTGTCTTGGAGGGCCCCATTTTCATTACTAGGGGATAAAATAAAGACTTTATATGAATGACGGTGGAAATAGAATTTTTCTTGTAGTTGGTTTTGAGCAATTAAGGAATCAAGCAGTGCACCAATGAAATTTCTATCAGTCATAGGAAACATGCAGATTGTGATGCTGAAGGAAGAACTGATGCAATACTCAGCACTGAAGTTCTGTCCAATCTCAGATAACGTACTGCTGGCCCTGTCTTTTTACAATGGAGCATGAGAGATTTATAAAGACATTTGTGAAGTAACTTTATGAATACAGCTGACATGGATATATTACTGACAACTGGAAAAACAGCATAATAGTACTAAATGTTTGTAGATCTAACTGAAACCTCCAACTAAAAAACTCAAAAACATCTGCAAGCTGAAATTTTTTTATGAGAGTTTCTACAGCACAAACAGCAAAAAGCCACTGGAGATAAAACAAGGTATATAAAATAGCCAGCTACCATTAAGAGTTACCAAGAGAAGGAATTATTTTTTTTATTTTCAATTACTTTTGTTTATGTTTACATTTACATTTAGGTCAATGGTGTTTTCATATTACTTTTCCTTAGAGAAAATTAGCTCACAGTTACTGACAGTTTGAATTAAAATTAAAACTTAGACAATTAAAACACTTCAGAATGTCATTGTTGAAGGTTTTTGTAAGAAGGTTATTGTCATTATAAAAGTTTGGGACTTTACACAACCTCTTCCAATTAATCATAAATACGAGCATAGTTTGGATTGGGAAAGGACCGTTAAGATCATCTTATTCCAACCCTCCTGCTGTGGACATGGACATCATCCACTATGCCAGATTGTCAGAGCCCCATCCAACTTGGCCTTGAACACTGCCAGGGATGGGGCATCCTGTCTGGGGAACCTGTCTTAGTGCTTCACCCCTCTCACAGGAATGAATTTCTTCCTAACATCTAGCCCCTTCCAGTTTAAAGCCCTTACCTCATGTTCTATCACTACATGCCTTGTAAAAAGTCCCTCTCCAGTTTTAGCCCTCTTTGGAAGGGCTTTGGAAGGTGTTTTAAGGTCTCCCCAGAGCCTTCTCCGGGATCAACAGGCCCAGATCTCTCAGCCTGTCTTCATAGCAGAGGTGCTGCAGCCTCTTTATCTGCAATCCAGAGCATTTTTGTAATCCTCTTGTGGACTCACTCCAACAGTTCCACGTGCTTTTCAATATTATTTGAAACTTGGAAATCCGCAGAGAGAGTGCTAAATACCTCTTTTGTAGTTGCTGAGAGTTAAATGCTATGGAAAAGAAATACTTCCTTCATATTACCAATATAAATATTCCTTGCCAAAAATTGTCAGCAGCAAATGTGAAGACTGTGAGTTGCCAAAAGTGGAGAACTTAGTTCTGGAATGACTATCAGCTGAAAAGATCAGTTGAACAGAAAATTAAAATTAGTCTTTTAAATTTTTTTGCAAACTAATAATAATTAAAAAATAAAAACCTCTTTGGAGTAAAATTAAATATTTTGCTACTGCATTCTAAACCAATTTGAATTATTATTTTTAATGGTTACTAAATTATTTTAGGTTTTAAATATAAAATAATTTTACAAAGACATTTAATATGTGTTCCTTCACAGAGTTTTTATGTGACAAAGAAGTTATATTGTTCCCTGAGAAAGGAGTGAATTTAAAATTTCAGGTAGGCTGATATCAAAGACATTTCAAGCAATAAAATGAATTGTCTGAATCATAAGTTTTATGTCATTTGAGATTATTTCAACTATAAGCAATTATGGTGCTTCACAGACGAGGGAACATCAAATCTAAGTACTGAAGCCACAAAGGGCTTGGAACCACAGAGAGCTGTAGAGTGCAAGTGACAAGCACTTTATTTTACACCAACGAGCAGAACCTGGTGTGCAGCACAAGACTGACCAATGGCTGCATAAGTCCTGCATGAAACTCCTGGGGTGTAGAAATTTTTCAGACATGGTGTATCAAGGTGCGTAACATGTGCTAAGTGGCTTGCAGTCTATGATTAGTGCTTGCCTGTGTGCTTAGCAAAGGAATGACATGATTATCTAATTTGCAATGCATGATAGGATATGCCACTTTGTAAGGAACATAGGATGTATAAATATTAAAAGATACAAAAAGTATGAACAAAAATCATAATTTGTGCCCATAGACTCAAGCTGCTACAAGGTGAGATCTCACTGTGTGTTACCTATCCTCTGAGGAGATAATTTAATTTGCTGCTGTGTTGTATCACTTTGAACAATGGGAACTGTGGAGCCAACCTCTGAATCTAGGTGAAGTCAGCCTTTGAAAGTGGAATTGGAAAGTTTCTGGGCAAGTTAGAGGTGGTTGTTTTTCTAAATGCCAGTGCTGAGCATTCAAGGTTGTAGTCCCAGCTGTGGTTTAACTGCATGTTTGACCTTCCATGGAATTGTCACCAGAATTTTCAGGGGTTGGAACTAGTGATCTTTCAGATACTTTCCAACTCAAGCCACTCTATGATTATTTGAAGTTATGAGTACTCTCTATATAACTGACTTTAGTGTCTCTATAATAAAAAACACATCAGTTGCTCTCTCTGGAACTTGTATGAACCAAACTATCACCTTATATTTCTTGATTGATATATATATATAATTTCTTTTAAATTTTTGTCTAAACATGTAACTGGGGAAGCTGTCTGACATTGGCTGATATTTTGCCTGTGTTCTGCTATATGCAGACATTAAAAGACTTCTGAAACATTTTGTATGCATTAGAAAAAGGCTGAAATAAAATATAATTAACATCTTTCCCCTTTCATTTTATCTTTTTCTCTTGCCAGGAATGGTGTATCAGGTTTTCAAGTGGATGGTGCATTCTGATGCATACATATTTATATTTTTTAGAAGACATCTACAGAGTGATTGTGAATAGCAGTAAAAACAGTTCTGCAAAGTAAATAAAAGGTACTACTGCTTTTCAACACTTTTTTTTCCCCTGTTGCTGTGGGCAGGCATTCATATTAAGCTATAATATGTTTTGACTCTGAGAGGAATAAAGGTGGAAAATACAAGATTTCACTGAAAGTATAGCAATGCTTTTAGAGTACTGAATTTAATTTTTATTTAACTAATGAATTTTAATTTGATGAGGAACCTTGACACCTAATTCTTATGACCAACCAGACAGATTGCAAATAAATAACATTTTTTTCTTTATTTTTTTCTTCTAGAAGATTTCAGGGTTCCAGTATAATCTCATGTCTTCTCAGTTTAATATACGGCTAGTAATATTGTCTAAAAAATTCCTAGCTGATTCTTCTTTAATTCTAAATCTATTTTCTAAAACTCAAAATGGATGAATTTGAAAATGAAGTAGGTCTTGCCTTTCCATGTATTGTCATCAGGTCCTCTTGTCTGTTAAACTTTTTGGAAAAAGAAAAATGTGTATTCATTTCAGAGTAAGGCATGTGCTCATTTCTAAATCTACATGTTCTACTTTAAGGGAGTGAATACCATGAACTAATACATTACCTGGTATATATATATTTTGCATTTCAAATTTCAAAAAAGAGAGGATTCCAAATTATAAAGAATCCAGGATAAGCAAGTGTTCATGATATTTCCTATACATGCAGAAAGTTCAGGCAATGGTATGATGAAAAAATTAAGAAGTTGACAAGTCAAAAGTCAGAATATAAATGACCTAAATATTAAGAGTCTGATTTGCAGGTCTTTTGTCTAATGCAACTGTAAAAGCCTATAACAATTGTGCTTTCATATTAAAAACTAATCTTCTATAAAGAATTATTTCTATGTTAGTTTTTAAAGAATGTAGGAAAACATCCTGAGGAATTAATGAAGAAAGTTATTATCTTCAAAAAAATTACAAAAATTACTACTTTTGTTTTGATATTTTTAACTTTTAACTGCTTCTCTTATGGATGGTTGCATAGCCTCCTCATAATTTTACATTTGCACTGTGATCTAGTGATACAGACTAGCAGATTGAAACCCTGATAGCTGCATGATATTACAGCAAGGACTTCATAACTAGGTTTTGATCTTGAATAAACTCCCCTAGGTTAAAGCAGCCATCGAGTCTGAGCTCTGTGTGCTGCTGGTAACTCCTTTTCTTCTTGCTAGTATTTCATGGTTTGTTAGAATGTCTAGCTGTAAACACACCTTTAAGTTTCTAAAATAATTTCTAACACTTCAAACAATAACCTTCTTTGAAGGTTACACTAGTCTTTTTTTTTTCTTTTTGTGTAAGGATTCCTTTTTTCTACGTTTCCATTTTTCTGCAAATATTAGAGAAGTATGAAGATCTTCGTGTTGTGTTAAAAATACTCCCCTTCTTTCTAGACTGTAAAAGTCTCAGAGATACAATTGATCAAGTTCTTAAATGAGACACAGTATTGTACTAACTTTCCTCAAACCATTTGAAACTGTATTCTTGTAATTTGCTGTCCAAAGTGAGACCTACCAATGAAATTGCTTAGACCGGACAGAAGTCAAAAAATGGATGTGAGAGATTTCTTCCTGTAGTTTTCAGACCTCTCTACAATTCAGGGTTATCAATTCTCAATTGCTTTCTGCAGTAGCTCAGGGAAAACTGGAGATGAGCTGGGGCAAAAGAATGGAGGTGAGCACTAGTGTGAGGTTGTGCAGAAACACCCTCCTCTTGTAAAGGAACACTAGTGGCAGTGACACTGAAAGCAGCTGCAGCAAAACAGTGTGACACTAGCTAATTCAAGACAAGCCCAGTGACTAGAAAGCAGCATTCACTCATGCTTCTTTTCTTCAGGCTCTTATACAATCCAACCTGCAACACAGGGAGTGATCCAGTCTCACACATTGCATTTTCCTTAATCTTTGCATTGGAACAGGTGTGAAGTTTCTGTACCTTAGTCTTGCAATAAAGATCTGGTCTTTATTATGCACCCATCAGACTGCAGTGGGAAGCAAATTACTTTGAGTCCTCCATAAGTTTTTGGGGAGTTTATAAATATTAGTATTGTAGGTCTGCTTAAAAACAAACTGTACTTAGCAAATGGCTTTGAAGGGACCATTGCCATGAACAATGCTTTCACTCTCATCACTGAGACACAGACAGTAATTTGGAAAATTCTGTAAGTGACTTACACGGCTTGTTGCCTAGAGCATCTGCAAAAGCATTGATAAGAACTATGCCTAAATTAAACTGGCACTGCTGTATTCAAGGGTTTTTTCAGAGTTGCACATGGTTAGCGAGAGACCTTAAAAAGTGTGAGCACAAATTCCTTTCTTCTACACGGGAGGGCATGGAAAAAAGTATTGCTTCTCACTTATCACTTCCAGAAAATAACTCTGTGATATGTAAAACCCTTCTTGCAGTTTACAATTTTGGGAGCGAGAAAGGTACTGGGAAAAAAATCAGTAAAAGAGAAACGGAAAGTCATTCTCACTCCATCCTGTTTCTAGAGTTGGGAATCTCTTTTTGAGCATGTACACAATATTTATTGATAACCAGTCCTCAAATCTTGTCACTTTATCTTGAACATAGAAAAAAGAAATCTTATATAATCAAACTACACTGCCAATTTTAACACTACACTTTCTTGTGTCTAAAGATGAATTAAGAGTATAATCACTTATGATGCTTGCTATTTCTTCCTAAGCCAATATTGAACAATCTATCAAACATGAAGTCAAACTTGCTGTCACAGGAAATCACTAAACCCAACATTGTATAGTCAAAACGAAGTACGTAGTTTTTTACAGACACGCATAGAGGCACATACACATTAAACTGAACGAGTTGATGCCTTTAAGCTAGAGATCATAAATTCCCCAAACTTTTCCCCTTTTAATATGATGTTTATATAGTTAATAAAGTAGTTTTACTGAGCCATTTTCCATTGCTCTTTGCTTGACTTCTCCATTTTTTTCCATGTTAGGTGGGAAATTTTGCAGTGGTCTTAATGAATCATGTACGTGTCCAGCATCAGCACTTCACAGAGATGAGTGGCCAGCATTTGAGATTGCTCTGTCAATCTTGTACTTGAGTGACTGCCTGTTAGATGCAAAACTGTGGCTAGAAGAATGAGATTATTCTTTTAAAAAGCTACTACATAGTGATAACAGTAAAAATTTCCATGGAGTCCTTTTAAATATTAGACTTCCACACAGGAAAAGCTTATGAAAAGTTAATTCTCAACATTTTAGTCTGGAGTACCTAAATTTACTATGACACGCAGTTCTCCAAATCCTTGAATTTAACATGGAGAAGCCTTTTTTCAAGATTATTTTAGTCACCGTCAACTAAAAGCAGCAGTGTTTGTCAATGATACAGCTCACTAGAACTTCTGTACATCCAAAAACTTCTGTTTCCAGTGCTAAACTACCAGTCTCTTCTCAATCTAGTATTTCTTTAAGTGACTTTTCACTATTAGAACCTAGGACTAAGGGTTTATATTGAAGCAATTTCTTCTTTCAATTGAGCAAAAGGGTAAACAGTTCAGAGTATATTCTAGCATGATTAGATGATTTATGCAAATTGATATGATTAAGAGTTACAAATACTTACTATTGAGTTGCACTTTACAATCTGGACCACAGAAGTGCAAAAAGGGAGGAAAATTACTTCAATTGCTTAGTTAACCTATAAGTTTACTGCTGCTAAATCTGTTGTAGGTACTGACCTATTGATATTAACAACCTTGGAAAATGGGTTAATGATATGTGTATCAAGTCCTTGTAAAATTAAAGAGTAAATCACTATAGAGTAAATCACTAAAATGTTTTTAAGAACAAAAATAATTAACCAAGCCTCAGAAAAGTTAATAGTACACTGCTACTTCTTTAATCTCTAAAGATAAAAGAACTGCTACTCTTACACATCTGTCTCCTGCAGACTTCAGTTTTATTTTTACAAGATGAAATGAAAGTTGACAGAGCTAAATTTACAAGTACACTGCTTTATGCATATTGCTGCTCTTCTAAGTGTGACTTTGGTCCTTAAATATCTTTAGATTTTCTAAGAAGTTGACAGTGTTTTGAAAATTTCCCTACTAATCAAAACTTATTTTTGAGAGGAGCCTAATGTGTTTTCTCATGATGAACGAACACAATTCAACCGGGAAATGAAAAAAATCTTTCTGTTTTTTGGGTTTTATTTTGTTTTCCAAAGCATCTTCCTGAAAATTGAGCTGATTTCCTTTCATAAAAATAGGCTGATGGACAAATTCACCAAAACTTTTGATTATTAATACAGAGCAATCACTCACAGCAGTTTTTATAATAAGCACCTGAAAGAAACTCAATATTAATATCTTCAATTACCTGAAAAAAGAATTACATTGTATTTCTTTCATAAACGAAAGAAATAAAGTATAATACAAAATTCATGTTGTATGAAGTGTTTTAGGGTTTGCATTCTTGCTTTGTGGGAAAGGAAAGATGACAACAATCTTGACATTGACAGTTTTTGGAATCAAATGCCTGCCAAAAAAGATCTGCCCATCTATCTGACAGCTTGTTATTTAAATACTTAAAATTAATTTCCTCTCTTTACTCTCACAGGACAGTGCTTCAGAGAATAAATCCTTTCTTTAATATAAATGACAACTCTAGAAAACCAGGTATACATTCTATATAAAGAAGGTTCAGGATTTCTTTGAGCCACAAACCTAGATCAGTGCTATAGAGGAACATGAGGAAACGTGTATATTCTTTTACAACCACAATAACAAAACCTTTTCAATTGCATACCTGAAAACTCATGTTAAAACAAAGGATCACTAAACTGTTTACTAAGTATTTTGGTTCTATTATTAGAAGATTTTCAGTGTTGAAGAACATACTAAGATAAAGTTTGGTTCGTGTAACACAGAAATTTTACACTCTGCATATGAATAAAAACCTTCAAATTATCTAGCATACATTCTCCTAACAAGAATAAAACAAGGCATTGTTATAACATAAAAATAATAAAAAAATATGTAACGTAATCTCTATCTGTTAGACTATGAATACCTCCAAAAGATATATATTACAAGATTAAATATCAGAGCTATCGTGGTTTAACTCCGAAACAAAGCAAAGTATCATGTAGGTGCTTGCTGACTTCCCCATTCACCAAGGTAGGACAGAGAAGAGAATGGGAAAAAAGGTAAACTCCATAGGTTGCGATAAGAGAAGTTAAGGATAGCAATAAAATATTAGTATTATTAATAACAAAAAGAGAGAGGGGGAAAAAAGCAAAACCCACAAGTGATGCAATTGCTCACCATCTGCTGACCAATGTCCAGCTGGTCCTCCAGCAGTACTGGGCTCCTACTGGCCAGCCTGACCTGGTTTTTATACTGGCCATGGCAGTCTGAGGTATGGAATATCCCTGTGGCCACTTTGGGTCAGCTGTCCCTGCTATACTCTTTCACAGCTTCTTGTGCCCCTTCCCACTGGCAGAACATGAGACACTGGAAACTCCTTTACTCAAGATAAGCACTGCTCAGCAATAACTGAAAGATCAGTGTTATAACATTACTCACATACCAAATGTTAAAAAACAAAGTACTGAACTACCTATAAGGATGAAAATTAATTCTATCCCAGTCAAAACAAGGACAGAATCTTGTAATAAATGTTTTAAAATACAGTTATAACTAAAAGTTCATAATGTGTCTTCCTTTCATGGCAGGATAAAAAGCACTTGTTAATTAATGTTTGGTAAATTGTCATGTTTTTATAGGACAAGGTTTTCTTTAAAACCTGATTCTAAGGTATTTCTCAGATATTTAATCACTAAAGGAATGGGGAAAAAAACATAATCTTCCTTTCAAATAAGTACAAATACAAATATTATTAAAATAAAAGAAAATATTGTGCTTTTGCATACAAAGATATGCTTTGTAGTGAAATTACTTTTTTCTCAATGTAGTTAAAAATGTGATTATTATTATTAAGCCTAAGACATTATTACTGTGCTAAAAGTGTCCATTGCCCAATACTTTTCTTGAGATGTGGTAGAAGGATAAACTAAATAAATGCGTCTTGGGTAGAGATCTGTCAAACAGCAGTATAGAAACACAGTGTCACTTCTACATGAAATATGACTACACAGACAGGTGATGATAGAGAGGAATTTAATCTACATCAAGCAGAAAAGTGGCATGAAGTTATGGCTTCTAGGCTAAAGTCAATTCATGAGTTTGTGTTTATCTGAATGTACTCACAGATATATTACAAGTGCAATTACAGGATGCAACTAGAAGTTAATATCTGAGTTGGTATTTCTGTTTTACTGGTAGCATAGCCAGCCATGTAATACTAGTGTGGATAGCTCTGTGGAGCTTAAATTACAACGTAGAAAATCTGTGAATGAGTTCACAGCTCTGCAGGTTATTCTATTGGTATTATATTTATTGTATTGTATTGCTCTAGCTTTAAGGATGTAATTTCAAAAGCTGTTTTCTCACTACAGATGTGGAGATATGTATAAAACTTTGCAAAATCTTTATGAAGAACATCACAACTAGGAAAAATAATTATGGAAATTGTGATCTTAGTTGTCTGAATCACTAAATTCAGAAATAGAAACATTAAAACTGTAATCTAGTGTATCTGACAGACATACTACATAACATGAACTGATCCTAAAATCCCTCCGCAGACAGGAAATGTCATATGTCTCCGTATCCAGATGTTAAAGCTTGCCACTTGCCTTACAAACCTATGTTTTGTACTGCACACCATATTATGCTATCAATATAAACATGTCACGAAGAAGTTTATTTGCAGAGACAGAGCTTTAGACGAGAAAGAAACATAAAACAAAATCAATACCAAAACAGAATCAATAAAACAAATTAGATCTGCAGTATTGTTCTTCCTATTCCTGTTGATATTCTACTTACCAAGGCCTTAGTGGGTTTTTTTTGTTTTGGTTTGGTTTTTTTTTTAACTGTAAATTAGATTTTTTCAATTCCTCAAGTGTACTACATGAAATGTTCCAGAACTCAGATCTAACTGTACATGAATATGCAAGCGTTGCTTCTTCATTTATGGAAAAAAAGTAAATAAAGGAAGGTAAATAAATACTACATAGTTACAACACATAATCTGAAAATAATTAATAATCTATAACTTTGAAAACATGTTTATTTACCAAAGGGTGTGACAGCAGGGGGATATTCTGGTCTCTTTCTAACATGTTCGTGTTGGAACCACTGTGGCTCATCTGCTTCCATGGGTGTGGTGACTTTGCATTAGTGAAACTAGAGAGAGTCTTGTACTGAGGATTGGGAATAAAAGCTTTTGAATTTAGCTTATATGAACTTGGTACATTGCTGCCTAAAGTAATGCTTAAACAATTCACTGCATTCTTGAAACAGTAGCCACATGGGCTGGGCAGCATGCAGTGGTGGGTAGCAATATTTCAGAGTGCCAGCTGTATAGGGTTTACACGGCAAGGGTTTCTTCATGGAGGAGAGGAGCTGCAGGACTGGCTTCTGAGAGAAGATGCCTGATGCTGTCTGCACGTTGAACAGAGAAACTTCCAAACTCCAAGAAGGACCCCCTGCTGCCCAAAGCTGGTGCCTCTGCAATAATGTAGTTGAGAATGGGGACACAAAGTTGTGCAACAGCATCTGGGAGACTGGACTGAGAATACATGAGAGTGAGAGACTTGCAGTTCCCAAGGCCAGTGCAGAGGGAGGGGCAGGAGCTGCTCCGGGCACCGGAGCAGAAATTCCCCTGTAGCCCATAGTGCAGCTCATGATGATGCTGCAAATTAAGTAAGTAAAAAATATATCCAAGCATGGAAGTAGAATGAAGACAAAACCAGGGCAGAAATTCATGGCATAAAAGAAACTAAAAATTAGATACTATTATATCACCCAAAAGTTCTCTTTTTTTTTCTTTATTTTTTTTTCTCAAAGAAAAATCAACAGTGGAAACTTAAGAAGAGCCTAAGAGCAGGGCATGGAAAGACTGGTCTTTAACATGGAACGAACAATTAAGGTAATGTTGGTCTTCTGCAAGCAACAAAACAGTGTTAATGTTTCCAAGCACTAGACTAGTTGACTAAGGAGAATCATCAAAATACACTTGATTTGAACATGGCACAGGTGAAAACCAGAATTGATGACAAAATTTATCAGAAGCAGAAGGCTACTCAATTAAAAAAAGAAAAAGAATTACTCTCTACTTATCTCTGAGTAAATGCTCTTACAAGCTTATACATGTGCCCTTAATGATGCTTTCTAGATGTACCTTCCTAGATACTTATTCTGTGGTGTGGACATCCCTAGTGTCAATGTCAACACCCAAATTTTGTTTTTAAAATATATATAAGGTTTCACAACCAGAGAATCCACTTGTTTTAATGTTCAGGAAATCTAACTGTCCAGAACAAAATAAATGTGCGCTTTTCTCCTGGTTTACCAAACTAACATGAAAGAAAAGAAAGGAATCACCAGAATTTCTGGCACGGCATTGCAGGCTAAAATTAATTCTATCAAAAAAAACCCCAAACCAACATCACTGAAATCCCCCACATCTCAGGTCTATGTTAAAAAGAGGCATCTAGAGACAGCTCAGCTCAACTTGTATTTTCAGTCTAATACCTCCCAAAATTGATACAGCGTTTTAGCTTACTTTTCACAGTCAGATTTAGCTTGCAAAATATACTTGGTTAATATACTTGAAATAGCCTTTACATGTAGGAGGCATGTACTTTAAAGTAGCAATGTGTGTGTGAAGCTTGAAGATTGTTACAGTGTACTGGCTACATGGAGGAGAAAATAAACTTGTTAAATGTCACAGTACAGTGACCTGCTCTCCACTTCAAGTGATGTGCTTTGAGGTCACAAGATTACCCCTGTGAGAATGATGAGTATTCACTTCACTACAATAAATCAGTCCCAAAAGCCAAAGAAATATATGAGCATAAACTTCTACTATCAGCTTAACCTGTTTATTACCTGCAAAGTTTTTAGCCTGTCTAGCACTAATTTACCAGGACTTGATTTTCAGATAGAAGTAAGATCTGACCTCTCTTGAGTGTTTTTACATTTACTTGATGGGTATATCAACGTATTGTGCACACAGGTGAGCATGTTCCGAATGGATTGTGCAGTCAGTTTGGAAATCATATTTAAGGTGATTTTTAAATTAAATTATATCCTGATTGGGTAGAAAAAAATTCTCAAGATGCATTACATTCAGCAGTTGTTTTTTCCATCTTTGTTAGTCCTTCTTTAGAGCTCTCACTTATATCTCAGAGGCTCAAAATCTACACAACTTCATCATATGTTACAAGAGTTTTCTCCAGGCTTAACAATATTGTCAGCTTCTGTCCCATGTTAATTTTCAATCTTAATTTCCAAACTGAAGGCGCTGGAACTGCATAACTATCAGCAGAATAATGACATCTCTCCATCTGTCCTTAAACAGAAGGAAAACTATCCTTGAAATGAACCTGTTGCAAGCTTTATACATCTCGTCTTTTAAGGGTATCTTCCAATTCATTAACACTACATCTGTCAATGAGCAGTTCGCCCACTGTTAGTGCCTGTATTGATATCTAAATGTATCACTAGAAATTGCCTCTCTTTTCTTCAGAAAGTGTGGCTCTGTTTCCATGGGGAAAATAGGTTATTTTAACTGAGACATGATAAATTTATCTTTGTTCGGGAGAAAAAGTGGCATATATTTGTTCTTTCTCCTCTCACCACTTGGCTTCCTCACCCACATTTATTTTCTTCCAAAATAAAATTTCTGAACACAGTTAATTTTTATTTCTATCTTTACCTTTTTTTGGACAGTTTGCCTACTGTCACATAATATTTCCAGACTGTCTCCTTTAACTATGAGTTTGTTGGTATTCTTATGGTTTTCTACCACAGTGCTGCAGTCACTGCATCATTTATGATTTCCATGCAGCCCAACTTCTGAGAACAACAAAGTGATACAACCTGATTATCAATCTCCTCCAAGGCAATATCAACCTCTGGAAAGAAATGAGCCAAAAGGAAAGGAAATAGATAACAATGGAATAGGTAAATGACAATTAAAAAAGAATATAGTGACTAATAAATAATTCTAAAATTCTAAATACAAGCCTTGAGTTAAGGAACTGTTTATTATTGTTGTTGACAGAGTATAATATGCAAGATAAATATCATGAATATAAGATTTCAGAATGTCATCTGACTCCACTGCTTTTAAAAAGACATATGGAAATTACAACTTTCTGTATTTAGGTATAAAGCACTCACTCCACTTATCTTCTTATGTTTATATTCATTACTATCTTAAGCAAACCAATTTAGGGAAGACGTGAGTAAAAATGGGTTTTGTCATATACTTTAGGAGTCCTGAATTAAGCAATTCTTTTAGGAATGTCATAAAAAAGCCTGAGAGGTTGCTCTTAAACATATTTAAAGAGCAACCAACCAGCAAAGAAATATTTTAGTTCAATTTGAAGAAGGTATGCCATTTTTTCATGACTATCAATATATAAATTTCTATTTAAGGAACAGAATTATTCTGTTGACCCTCCGAATTAGCTATCATTCAGCAAACAGCAGCTGCTATTCAAAATGCTTTCTTCAGATATCCTGTTGAGACAGGGCACCCCTGTGTGTCAGGGTTTCATAGTGTCCTGCAGGAGACAGAATCTCAGGATTGTTCAAAGCACGATGTCCTGGTTTGAGATTGATTGACATTTTGGTGGGCAGGAAAATAGCCACCCCTGGAAGTGAGGTGTGCCTGTAGATTTCCCATGAGCCCAGTGCAACACCAATTGTGGGCCAAATTTAAAGACAGACAGGGAAATGGGCCAATCAAAGGTGAAATGCGTCTCAGTAGGATATACATTTGGTACAGGACTGCCCGGGAATCGCTCTCTTTGGTTTCCGGCGTTCAACAGGTACNGTAGGTGGGGGAAGGATGGATGTTTTGAAAGTTTCCTTCTGGTTTCTGGTTTTTTATTCTTCTTTTTAGTGTTAGTTAATAAAGTTTCTTCTTGTGCTTTAAGTTGGCTGACTGTGCTCCTTTTTGGTCCTACCTCACAGCAGAAATTGAGAAAAATATATTTTCATGGGTGCACTGGCCTTTGGCCAGTGTCAAACCATGACATTCTTGGTTCCCTGACTGGGAAATCGAAATTTGGTAAATAAACCCATGACACACAGTCACCAAAAAGCTAACCAAAAGGGTATATCAAACAGAGAAGTATCTTTTGAATTCTCGTTTTGTTTCATATTTATTGATAACCCTCAACATTATGCCTGCCTGTGCAAATTTAGGATACTGACTACTTTCCCAAAGAAAGAATCCTAAGTGGCACCTCGTAAAGCCCCTCTGTGTTTAGGAACATTGAGGTGTGAAAGTGTCAGGAGATACATTTATTGTTAAAATACCAGCAGAAGAAATTTGTTACTCATTCCTATTTCAATTCACTTACTCAGGTCCGTGTTTCCCAGTTTCCAATTCCTAAAGTGTTGACAAGCAAAATAGCACACGTGATTCCATGCCTCATGTTAAAGTCAGTTTTCAAACATAAAATGATCAGATTAGACAGAAAGAAATTTCATAGGAGGAATTAATCTCTTCCATGATTGGTAAACCTGCATTCCAGTCTATTCCTTTTCTATGAATTGCTTCAGGGCTGAACTCAATGGATGTTTAGTACAAAAATGTTGTAATAATCTGCAGTGAAGCAATGAGGAATTAAGCCTTCTCATTGTCAAAGACATAACAAAAGCTAACCTGTTCAGCTCTGCACTTAATGTCAGAAGGGGAGTATACCAAGATACTAACAGAGTAATAAGCAATCCTGAGTTGCCACGAATGTCAGTTGTCTGAGGAGCAAGGAGGAAAACCACAGCTCAAAAACAAACAAAAAATCCATACATTTGAAAGACACCACTATGGTCTTGAATGCTGTTTTGAAAAGGATTGTGACTATGAGCTTTGAAGGAATTGACGCATAGATAGCAACCAGGCCTTTGATGAATTTTTAGGACACAAAAATTCTTTCTTATATAATTTTTTATAGGAACAGAAAGATAAATACTAAAGGAACATCAAAGTCCAGTATGTGATGCCTCTTCATTTCTTATAAGCTTTCTGACCTGCTCTTGTATATAAGCATCTAAATTGTTCAAATCCTATAAGTCCCACTTAGGAGCTACAACAGGCAATCTGTTCTTACAGTACAGATCATTCTGCTTTTTCTCTCCTCACTCAGATTATATACCTAAAATAAAGATTCCTAAGGATGAACTTGTTTTCATGAATTTCCAATACCAATCCAGATATTTCTCTAATTTCTTTTTAACATATTTATCTTTTCACAAAAAGCAATGTTGCAAATTTACTTCTTTTTTCTAGAACTCCTTACAAAAAGTAGTTAAGTTATATGCATTCTATCAACCGTTTGATGTGATAGAACATATATTTCACGTTACACTACCAAAAAATGAAAACTGTTTTAGTGCTGCACTTTTTAGCACTTCTCTTTTGTAGACATATATTAATATTCTTTGTGAAAATTCAGTGAGTTTTGTTCTATTACCTTTAGTAAAAAGTAAACCTTGTCCCTTTTTATAGAAATCTAGCCAAACTGACAAAGTTTTTGTACAATAAATAACTGGATATTGGAAAATCTTTGGATAGAGAGAATTGGGTGGGATTTTATTCTTTTGTTTTGTGTGAGTTTCACCCCTTTGTTTTCCTTTGTTTTTGTGAAGAAATACAATTAATTTTACTCTACACTATAAATTACAATAAAATGCTTGGAGATAGAAAAAGATTCACATTATCCTTGTAGACTCTGTTTTAAAAGTCATAACATTTTTAGCTCATTAATTTTCTTATAAAAGCAGAAACATCTTTTATTTTAACAGAATTGTCACTGGCTTGCTACTCAGCCTCATTTACTGCTTGGATTTCTGGCTTTAAATCTTGTTTTTCCTATCTGTTTTGGATTCATACAAGGCTCAGTCATTCTCAAAGGTTCTACCCTGTGACCCACTGATCTTAGTCTTCCCTTTTGCCTTGACTTCAATGAATTGGATCATTATGTTCTCCCTCTGTAGAGACAGAAGGTTGCATAACCCACACTTGGAGATCAGCAGAAAAGAATGTGAGCCTAGCGTGTAAAAGGGATTATTACTCCTGCTGTGGGATTCTGTAGTTGGTAACATGCTTTATTCTGTCCTCCAAGCTTTACTGTACTTTTGCTAGCTCACAAGGTAACAAACCACTTTTCTCTGAAAATCTGTCCCTCAACCATCATTGCTCAAAACCTGTGCGTCTTGCCTGTCTGCCATTCTGGAATGTTGCTTTAAAAAGCATACATTTTCATGGTAAAGTTAATCCTATAGACAAGAATAAATTTTTACAGTGGAGGATGCAGCAACAGCCAAGGAGTTCTCTGAACAGGGGTCCAAATCCAGTCAAGAGCTTCATCATACTATCTCCATCTGGAAGAGTGTGAAAAATCCTGGTGAAATAATAGACTAAGCTCAGTCTTAGGAGAGCAGATGCTGGACAACTGCACGGTGCCCTAACCCAATGAGATGAGAAAAGCTGTTGCTCCAGTTCAGGGAAATCTTTCCCATGCACTAATATTGCTTTTTCCAGTCTCTGACTAATTTTCCTTTAATTTTTCTTATTACTTCTAGGTCTCCTTCAGTTCTACAATTTTTCTTCTACCCTTTAGTCTTTCCCACTTCTTTTTCTTTAATCCTTGTCTCAGGGTACCTTCTATTGTCCTAAAAGACCATCTATTATCCTACACGTAAGGAGGCTTCTTCAGCTTTGCTGTAATTGTAGTTATAGTCAGCTGATATCCAGACATATATAGGCTATAAATAGTTCTCTTAATATTTTTCAAGTGCTAACTAATATTCCATATTCTATATTACAAAAAAAGTTTGCTTTCTTAGATGCATTGCAGCTATATTTAATGGAAAACATACTTCCTTCCACTTACACAGGCATTCATTGGCACCTGTTTACGCATCGACAAGTTGCAAAAACTGTTTGTGGATGCCTTGTGAGAAGGTTTATAATGTGCTTTTGCATATCCAAAATCAGTACTGTCACTGACAGTATTTCATTAGCAAGTTCTTCCAAGATGATAATTTGATTTGATTAATTATGAAGGCTGAGAATTTTAGGAACCCCCTGGTGAGCAGTCCATGGGAATAACAGTGACTGGCAATGAGGGGACGCGACTACCCAGGAGACAATGCTTGTTAGCAAGTCTGTTGGTAATAAACACTCCTGGTAATGCTGAAACAAACACTTCCTGTATAATTTCAATTCTTTACATCTCTTCTCAGTATCAGTAATGAGTTTCCAGTTTTTATCTTGTTAGAGTAAAGAAGAGTTTCATTGCCCATTGCATTTCACTCAGACTAGTCTGATGCATACCAGGAATGCTAATCCTGAAGGACTGAAGAAAAAGACTGCTAGGTTTCTCTTGGCTTTTCATGTATTTGGCTCAGGCTGCCAGGACAGACAAACAGGGAGACCCTCCATCAAAGTGAAGCCGCAAAGATGAGGTTTCAGAGTATTTCTTCTGCTCTGGGAAATACTGGTGAGTTAGACCCCTACCAAATCTGGAAAAAAAATCTTGCTGAGAGATGTGAAGGCTAGTAAAAGACATTCAGACATTAAGATGTCATCCACATATATCCTTGAAAGACTATCTCATTAACCTTCTTTAGAAATCATTGTATCTTGTCCTTGATGCAGTTATAATCTTACTACAAGTGTTAATAAAAAGGGGAATTTTCCACTAAAGTGAAGATGTGCCCTGTGGTCAGTCTAAGGACATCACACAGCCGGGGCTAGTTCTTTCCTTTCAAAGGATGATGGAGGCTTCAATTTATATGGAAGGAAGAGTCCTGCTACTAAAATAGCGTAACTGTAGTATCCAGTGATATTTTTTCCTTAATCCACACATATTTATGAATATGTTAACTAACATAAAACTCACAGTATGCACTGAATGCAAAATTATCTATTTTTAGTTAAACCCAAGTTGTTAAGAAGAGAATATTCAAATTTGAAGGAATTATTTATTTAAAAAAAAGAAATTATGCTAAGCTTTCAAATCTGACTTGGATTTTTACAACCTAGATTAAAGCTTTATTGTCTCCAGTACAAAAATGAGAAAGACTTGGTGTAATGTGTGTACTGAGAAATGCAAACCAAATAATGGGCTCTGCAATATTTATCTTAAATTTCTGCAGAAAATTCCCAAGTTCTCCTCTTTTTTTTTTTTCACTGTTCAGTGTTGCCAATAGACTAGAAGGTTTAATGATAAGCAGAATATCTATATCTATGTCATTTGCTGTTTGTGTATTGATTTAAAACTAAATCTTAGAGAAAACTTATTTTCATAATCTAATTTTCAGCTGACAAAAGCAGATGAGATATACTGATTACAACTGCAAGATAATGCCTACTTTAGAAGTACAACTTCACTTACTCATACTGAATGCCTAAATAAACAATTAAAGACACAGACTTAAAGGTAATTTGTCAAAATCAATAAAAACTGCTCTGTGTATAGCAAGTTCTCAAAAAGGACCAGAAGTTTATTTTCTGAAAATGACTAAGCATTGCTATCCCTATACTAACTGTTGCTCTGGTTGGTTTGTTTTTTTGTTTTTGTTTTTTTTTTTTTATGTTTATTTTTAAGGATTACATAATATTATTGCAATATTTTTCCTTTCCAAACTTGAAGTTGCATTTCTATTCTTTTCTGTGTCTCCCTTCTTAATAGAGGAATCAAGCGTCTTTCCGTGCATCATGTCTCAATAATGAAAGCATCCATTCCTGATCTACAGTACAATCATACAATCATTGAATATTTAAGGTTGGAAAATCTCTCTAATGTCATAAGGTTGAACTCTTAATTAAGGACCTCCCTATTCACTGTTAAATTGTATCCCCAAGTGCCACATCCACATATTTTTGGAACAGTTTCAGGGATACTGACTTTACCGCCTCCCTGGGAAACCTGTTCCAGTGCCTGACCACCCTTACAGTCAAGAATTTTTTGTTAACATCCAATCTAAATCTTCCCTTGCACAACTTGAGGCTGTTTTCTCCTGTCCTGTCACTTGTTACTTGGGAGAAGGGACCACCTGGCTGCACCCTCCTTTCAGGCAGTCGTAGAGGGTGTTGAGGTCCCCCTGACCCTCCTTTTCTCCAGGCTGAACAACTCCAGCTCCCTCAGCTTCTCCTAACAGGACTTGTGCTCCAGACCCTTCCCCAGCTCTGCTGCCCTTCTCTGGACACGCTCCAGCCCATCAGAGTCTTAGTTGTAGAGATGGGCCCAAAACTGAACAGGTGTACAAGAGCAAATCTGTGGCTCACAATTTTAGCAAGAAGATACTAATGCTTGTATCCTTATCTCATGTTGTTTCTCATTCTTCGGAAAGAGGCCTGGCAGATGGAAAACTACCCATAACTTCTTTCTCTAAAATGCTCCTCAAACTTCTTAAAGAATCATTGTTACTGAAAACATGGCAACACTTAGGTTTTTGTGGGGCTGAAAGGACTCATTCCTGTCATCCATTCCTCCCTGGTGTCTTGTGTTATTCTCAGCTTTCTATGTCAGAATAAAATTATCTTATTATTCTGACTTCTTACACTTATTATCTTTAGTACTGCTAAATGCTAGCACCATGAATAGAAACAGTTATTCCCCTCTGGAAAAAAAAAATCTGATAAATTCAAGTTTTCCAGTAGCTGCCTTTGTACCAAATTAATCTTCTGGACTAGGAACTTTTACAAGAGTGTTGGATAGAAATTAATTTCAACAAACTTTGCTTTTCCTCTCTCCTCCTTGGTATATTAAGTCTAGTTGTCTAAAACACCAGACATTTTGGCTATTAAAACGTCTTGCTTTCTGACTCCTGTCTTTCCTAATGAACTGTCAAGTCATCTGTTCTGCCCATGGTCATGATTTACTAACCATAACTGATAGTGATATTTTATGACATGCATTTGTCTCATTTAGATGCCATTTCCATGTAGCAATTTTACCAGGGTGAGCGTTATGCTATTGGTAGACCAAAAAAGATTTTGATAGTATCAAATAAACTTATGAAATCTGTTCGAAAAATCAATATTTCATTCAAAAACAAACAAAAAAACAATCAACAACCCCATCCTTCTCCTGCAACTATATACAAGAATATTCAAGGCTGAATATTTCCTTTAAAAAAAAACTATGCTGTCAAATTATGCAAATTTCCAGAGAAGAACGCCAATATCAAAGAATCAGATATCTATTTGAACTAAGAATGTAGTTGAAATCTCTTGACTCTTGTACAGTAATCTTAGTTGCAAACAGCAAGTGAACTCTCACTTAAAGCATGCGTTTTTAAAATTATTATTTTTTCTGTATCAGAGCAGCTCATCTATAATTAAAAGTATGATTTGATAATAAAAACCATTCTTAAATTCTTTCAAATAAGTCAAGATGACTTTTTTCAGTCTTGACATGTAAGATTAGATATTGAGATAAGATTTGAGTACTTTATAATCTTGCCATAATTAGAAGCCTACTTCTCTAGATCTTATTTGAATTCTAAAAGTTTTTAGCCCATAGCACAGCTAAATGCATGAAGGAGAGACACAACTGCTCTTTGTCAAACACAGTGTATGAACCAGAGACCATAAATTCTCTGGACTGTCTGTGTGTCTGTGTGTGTGTGTGTGTGAGAGAGAGAGAGAGAGAAAAGTAAATGTGCAAGTGTGAGTGTGAGAGAGAAAAAGAGAAAATTCTTCTTTACTGTGGTGAAATGCAGAAGTGTCAACTAAGAGTCATGGCAAGCAGGCAACAGCATGCATTTTGCTGTTCTAAGCTTACACTTCTTACACAAAACTGGCCAATATAATATTTCACTTGATGGCTTTATTTAAAACTGAAAATAGGTTGATTGATTAATCAAACAGTATCGCAAACAAAAAGTCTTATTTGGATATGACCTATTTATCTTTCTAGCATCTTGAGTTCCCCCAAAATGAGGATGACTCCAAAATATTATGCTGACAGTATTTTTTTCTTTATTTTTGAATATATTTTACGTGGAATAAACCCAGAATATGGAAGAAAAATTGAATTACCGTCTATCCTCACACTGACGACATAGCAAAAAGGTATTACATCTGCCAAGAGAAGCTTTTCTCTTTAGTGAAATATATGATGATATGATGATACAGCACTTAGAAATGTTAGTACTTTCTAATCTCAGCACTTTGATCAACATGAAGATAGTCTCAGCATGCTTCCACAGCATTATAAAAACCTGAAAATGACCAGCACCTGTAGCAAAATAATTTCTACAAAGTAAATATAAACAGCATCTGCTGCTCAGAATACTTTAGCCTTATAACTGGAATTTGAAAGGCATATTCTAAGCAAAAATGCTGCTGAGATAGCATTTTTTAGAGGCTTGTGAGAAATTAGGGGGTCTATCAATGACATGCATCATCACTTCAAATGAACTGTGGAATCCAATAAAATAAGTGTTCAGATTCCACATACTTGGAAGTGGGCACAAAAATGTTTAATTTCTCCTGATTTCATGCAATGTTTTTTTCATTATGATATCATTTTTGGCACTTCTGAAATTGAAGAACTAAGTAAATAGGCTAAACCTTAAAATAGTTTTGTAGGAGGGGAACATGGCTTAGGAGGACTGAGGATTATGCCTGACATATTACTTGAATAATGAAGTTCTATTTCCTTGGTAGAAGTACTGTCACACTTTTTCAAGTTTAGCCAAGAAGCAGAACCTATGCGAATGTATAAGAAAAGATGGAGGGCAAAATCAAAGAGCTCTGATCAATGCCCTCCTGTAGGGGTGTTTTAGCAAATTACTGCACCAAAGCAAATGTCCTACTTAATGCCGGAAGCTTTCATCTTTTTAAGAGAGAACTGCATATTTTGGTCTAGCCAAACCACACAAACCCCATCTTTTCATTAGTTGTTTAAATTATTGTGTCAGAATGCAAACTAAGAATGCTAGAACATATTTCCTTTTCATCACCTCCTCCACTGGGGCAGTAAACTTTGCTTCAAAAAAGGCAGGGAGAGCTGGAGATAGATGTGTCACATCAGCCTAGCAAGATTCACTAGAGGACATGCATCAAAACCCAAAGCATTTGGTATTACAAGGGTGGCCAACACTGATAAGGAGAAAGAAAGGAAATAATTTTTTAATCTGCTTAGCAAAGATGGCAAAAAATGTGCAATGTTTTCTGGATGATGAAGATACAGACCAATGTGCTAGTACATCTGAAAAAAATCCCAAACCAAAAGTCTCTTTGGAATCTGACAAATTATCACATTTTTACTTTCATGAAAGACATTTCCCACAGAAAGCATATTGTCCTTATAGGTAATGTCTACTCCTGCACCACTCCTGAAATGTACATCACATCCCTGAATGTGAATTAATGTACTATGTTTTCATTAATTTAATGTTGAAAACCATTTAAATGATTTGTTAATTTAGTCATTCATCATGTAATTTTCCCTAATATTGATGTAATTCTGAAACTACTGAACTATAAAATTTTCAATGTATTTTATAAAAACTAGTTTATTTTCTATTAAGTTAGTCCTGCTGCAAGTTAGTTATAATTTCTAGATTACCTTTTTTCCTCATAAAAGAAGAGCATAATTAATTTCTTCTTTTGTCATCCTTGCGGAGAAATATGTAGACCAAATGATTTTGCCAAAGAAATTTTACAAAAGAAGCTTCAGAATAAATGCTGACTGTACTGAAGTGAAATACAAAAAACTAAATGTGGTCCTGAACTTTGGCATATATATGTTCGTTATCTGAATCTAGGTAAGCAAATATCTTATAAATCTCTCGCTTCAAACAGTAAGCTTTTTCTAAATGTTTTGTGCTCTGATAAGAAATAGGACTAGCACATTTTGTCAAAATTATTGCAACCAGAAGAATATTTATTGATGATACTAAAACACTGTAATTATATGATACTATCTTGAAACTAGCCTTTTACAGAAGATTGAGAGGATATTATTGTATTTAATGTGAAAGATTCTGGTATAAAACCATATAGAAATACACTAGAATGATTAAAGTACATGGTTCAATACACACAGAGATGACATTAGGAATAAACAGAGTTTCAAAACAAGTGATTAATTCAGTGCACTAAGAAAAATGCATAATTTCAGACATCAGAATTTAAACTCTCGAAAAAAAATACAAAGTTTTTCAGTACAATTAACTAACTAAAAAAACCTGGTTTTGCATTGAGTGGCCTTTATGGTGGTTATCCTCCAGAATCCTTTGACATAAACCCCTTGACATTACCTTTTGGTCTAATAGAGATATTAATTCTTTTGCTTTGAAATACCATGTGATTTTTAAATGCATTTCAGAAGTTTTGTGAAAGCCACACATTTGTTCCAAAAATCTTTAAAAGTGGTTGTGTTTTTAAGTTCATGTGACTGAAATTAAACAATTTTTGGAACCATTTTACCCCAGAAAGGGTTAACTAAAAAATGTAAATGGCAAGAAGATGTTGTCTGGGAATAATTAAATTGGAAAAATTGTCTTTTGTGTCTAGAAATGTTGTATTTAGTACTAGAACTGAAATCCTGCCTGATGCCTCATCTTTCAGGAGTTCAGAGGTCTGGGTCAGCATAAGCATTCTCATGTGAGGATTCTTTTAACTTCCTCAAGGTCTAGACTAAATCTTTTTCAAGTCAGGACACAGAGGCTTTAGGAAAGTAATTTACAAATAGAAAGTGACATTTAGGAAAATTCAGGAAAAAATGACAGTTCACTATGAAGAATAGCAAATAATATCACTATTAGAGTACTCAGGGGAATAAAGAAACAGAAACTAAAGACATTGCATTGTCACACTTTTGACCAAGAAAGCTGATTCAAGACACACCATGTACAGTCGTCCTAATGGATTGCTTCAGTAACCTCAACTGTCTGTCTGTGATGACCAAAATTAGCCATCCTTATCAAACGCTGACTGTAGAGAAGAGCTAATATGAAAATAAGAATATCTTTTGAAACCACAGACAAAACTTTTTAAGTCTGAATAGTTCTTGGTCCACCTATTTTCTCTGTATTCCTTCATGGAAATTCATAAAAGGACAGAGTAAATTTGGTCAGTTCTAAGGACAGCAACTGACTGCATTTATGAGAGAACTTTTTTGCAGCGTTAAATGAAATGTGTCATTCTAAGAGTCTTGAAACTCATGCTTAGAATAATTACAGAAATGGTTTCAGATAGTATAAATTGCAATAATTGTGAATAAGTAATCTGTTGATATAATAATATTTTCTCTTTTAACCCCTAAAAGACACTTGTAATGCGTAAGATGAATTTTTAATATTAAGATTTAAGATTAAGACAGTTAAGATTCAATACAAACATTTAATATTTTAAAGATATATCTGCTGCACCAAGTGTAGCACTTCAAATGTCATAAGTTTAGGGGTATTCATGCTTTCTGAATCCATTTTGTCTGCATCTGATTATTCAAAGACATTAGCAGGTACCTTTTTTTAGAAGATTCTTCTTGTTAGAACTGCTTTATTACCCATCTGTTCTTTAAATAGTTCTTAAGAAAGCAATTTCAATTTAATTTCCATTTTCCGTGAATTAATTATATCTTCTGTGTAGAAAGCATGATGTGTGAGAGTGAAAAGGAATTCTATTTAAATATCCCAATATTATGGGGAAGCATTTGTAATTATCATTTTCAGGGACTTTACAAGCCCAGTTGTCAAACACGATCTTTTGTTCACACTTTTCTTATTGGAGAGACTTGCCGCTCCTTAATGGTTAAGAACAGTTGCATTTCAATTGTTGCTTTGCAATATATATATGTATATATATATATACACACATTTATATATTTTTTTAAATTTGAGACATTGTTAAATACTGCCTTCTCTGTAGGTGCCCTTTGTAAGTGCTTCCTCTACTGATCAGAAATATCCACTCATACACAGAATTCTACAGTTTTAACACAGTTTCTACACAGTTTTAAACAGAGTTTTAACAGTATCCAGCAATATGGCATTAACATTTCATCATTTCACCATTACTACTGAAAATGTTTTGCTTAATACATAAAATCATGCAAGTCACAGCCAGTCAGTGGGCACAGAGAATTTCCTCTTTAGCTCTCAAGAGCTGAGATCCAAATTCAGAAGAACACAGGAAGGACATCTGTTGGATTGAGTCCAGTGAGGAACCACCAGGGTGATTAGAGGGATGGAGCACCTCTCCTATTAGGAAAGGTGGAGAGACTTGGCTTTTTCAACCTGGAAAAGAGGCAGCTTTGCGGTGACCTAATTTATACCTTAGTCCCTGAAAGGAGCTTGAAGAACACTGTTTATAAGAGCTTGTAGTGACAGGATAAGGGTAAATGGTTTTAAACTAAGAGTAGGTTTTTGTTAGACATTATAAAGTAATTCTTTACTATGAGGGTGGTGAGGCACTGGTACAGGTCACGCAGAAAATTGTGGCTGCCCCAGTCCCAGAAATGTTCAAGGCAAGGCTGGATGGGGCTTGGAGTAACATGGTCCAGTGGAAGTGTCTTGCCCATGGCAGGGCTGGAACTAGATGAATTTTAAGGTCCTTTCCAACACAGGCTTTTCTATGATTCTCTTATTTTTTATTATTTTCCCTGAGTGTCTTCTCTCTTCTGAAATAAGATAATATTAGGAACCTGAAAGTCAATGTGATTTACTCAAAATTTCCCCCGATGTTCAAAACACAACTGGACTTTTGACCACCATTCAAAGATGCTAGCGAATAAACAGTTCATAAGAACTTTCACTGTCTTAAACATATTTCAGATTCTTTTGATTTTACTAGCCCATAATGTAAAGACTCTTTTTGAGTACAATTTAAAGTAGTTTGTAGGTTTTAAACCAGTGGAGATCCTACTTCAAATATTAGAGCATTGAAACAAGTGCAACTTTTGCACTTCATGGAAAAAACAAGAAAACCAAATAATAAAAAACTACCCCAAACCTCCACCAATAAAACAACCATGAGTCATCTCAGTCCGTGAGTATCCAATATTCAGATTTTGCAATATGCAACCCAAATTGCCAGCTACTTGCTTCAGAGGACTTGTAGCTTCAAAACAGATATTAACAAAAAAATAGATAATATTGGTATAAAAGCCTGAAAAATCAGAACATGACAAAAGTGAACAATTTCATTATCACCCAATCAACAAGACATTAGAGAAATTAATCTTATTATTAAAATGTATTCTTTACAGATTCTTTGAGATCTGAAAATACAAGATAAGGCAAGTAAGAGCCCTCATAATTTAATAGATTTACTCTGGATTTTCTGTGCTCAAGGAATTGGCTGGTTCAGAAGATTTTCAGTAATTTTTTCGATTTGCAATGAACGGATAAGTACAGAATGCTCACTTCTAACTTTAAAATAAGACTGACATATGGATGCCAATTGACACACCTCCTCATCTGCTGCGTCAAACTTTTCCAAAAAGGGGATAAGACAGTGGAAAGCAAGACTAGCATACTTTCTTAAAAGGTTGTAAAAGCATTCCTTACTTCAAATCATAGCAATAATATTTTGCACTAGTTATTTGACTCAAAGTGCTACAATGACTAAAACGAAGATAAAAGAAAAAAATGAGCAAAAAGCTGTTTCACATCAAAACCCTGATAGCACACTTCATAGTTAGCAACTACTAACATAAGAGTTCCAAGTGGTAATTGTACAGTGTATTTTAAACCAGATTAAATACTTAATTTTTGAACTTTCCCACCCCATTTGTTTATGTTGTATATCTTTAAAGTAAAAACAGACATCAAAAGAAATGCTTCTAAAACAATAACAATTAAACATTCAGGAATGCTTGTCAGTTTTACATCAAACAATTTGGTTTTTTTTAAAAGAATACAGACTGAAAATGATAAAAGTCCTTACAAAACAAAAATTCCCCAAAGTTTTAGAATAACTTGTTTTACAGGTAAAAATGCCATTTTAAAAAAGAAGAATGCAACTAAAATTACTTCAGGAGGCCTGTTGAAATTTGTATAAAGTGCACTGAGAGCCATAAATTCAGGTTGAATATTAAAAATTATGAACAGGCAGAAAAAAACTCCAAGGTCAGTAGTGTATGAGATTTACCCAAACGAAATAGGGGATTAAGCCCTAAAAAGCAAAACAAACCAACTTTAATTATTTAAATGCAGAAATACATGCTCTTTATATAAAATAACACTCTACTAACACTTATATCTGTAGAAATTATGAAAATAGCATAGCATAGAAAGCTATGGTATTCCAAGATTAAAACCAACCAACCAGAGACCATTACCAAAGACAAGCAGGTTAATAAGAAATATTAATCTTCTAGAAAAGATGCATTTTTCTGCTACACCCACAATTTCTTATCATCCTGAAGGAGAAAAGATTGCATTGTCTAGTCAAAGCTCTCCAGATCAACAGAAAACTCATCAAGGGTACTTAAAATTTTTGAAAGGCGACTGCATGTTAATTCAACTGAGGCACTCCTTAGATAATTCAGTTCCATATTGCAAAAAGTCTCCGTACAGAACACCTTAGACCTGCTATGACTCTAAGGCAGTCTGGAGTTTTTTGTGCTTTTCCACAACCATTCCTGTTGCAACCATTTGGTATCGATTGTGATAGATCATTTCTCATCCTTAAGTAGGTTCATTTTCATTCCTGGTACATTAAGTACTGTTTCAACCTCAATCTGAATTGCTGTTTGATAAGATAAATAATCATAAGAAGTAATTACCCAACATTTAAGTTGCTTTGTAGCTGTTGCAGTGAGGCAGCAAGATTATCAGGAATATTACCTACATATTTCTATTTCTTTGCCTTCTATCTTAGAGAACAAATGGTTTTAAGTTGTCTAAACTTGGATTAAGAGAGAGAAAATTGCAAATTTTCTCAGATGGTCTAAATTTAAATATCTCATTTTTCCTCAGGAAACCTATTTAGCATTTATTTTTCAATTTTCTAATCTTCTTATTATTATCTACTTACTAATATTTATTTACCTTGTGTTAAGAGTTAAAGATTCAGATCAAAATATCAAAAATCTTGAGTGACTCCCTAGAGCAGGTTACCCTGCCCCTATAAAGCACCAATCTCACCTACATAATTTTTCACAAGATTTTGTCCAATCTTTTGTTATTGCTGTCATTGGTAATAGAAACTTTGCAATTGCATTATGCATTTTACTCAAATGCGGGGATCTCCTTAACTCCGGGAGACCCCGCAATATGTAGGAAAGTCCAGGTTTCCGGCCCGTGCTGTTGAAGGAGTAGTCTGGAGTCGTTTGTTCGTGTTCTCAAGGCAGTTTATTAAGTCTTTATCAAAGGTAGATTTCTCTGCCCTGCCAGGGTTGACACAGAACGCGTCCAGAGACACACTGTGCCCGCCCCGGGTGAGCTGTAATCTTTTATACTAAAAACTACGTATTAAATGTTTACAATTAAGTACCAATCTGTGCCGCTCACATCACCATGTCCAGATCTGTGTCAAACCAATCCAAAAGTGCCAGCATCACCAAGAAGATGGAGGTTATGAAGAAGAACACAAGATAACATGCCACGTGTAAAAATCCTCCATCTTGTGTCTCAGACCCCCCTGTACAGATCTCCAACCCCCCTGTACAGGGCCCTAAACCCCCCTGTACATACATTCAAATTATCTTCTTTTTACTTATAACTACTACTATTTTACTATCTAAGTTTTTGTGACCTGAAATTCCTCATACAAAGCTGACAACCTGTTCCATGGGTTAGAATCAGAGTTACAGGTATTTTTAGTATCATTCCAGGGTCTCTGACACCTCTGGCAAGGCTGAAAAGCCTCTTGACCAGGTTTTGGGTCGGCCAAAGGCATCATAGGAACCCCCTGGGTTCCAACACTCAATGTGCAATTAGATATTGTTTTCTATTGGACTATCTTCACTTTTATCTCTGAGCTGGAATTCCTCAGCTCATCTACTTTACATATTGAAGAAATGGTGGTAGATTGTCTGCTTTTTATGCTTTAGAAGGTTTCTCCATTGAAAAAATGGTGAGTATATGTCTGCTACAGTTTTTTATGGTTAAGAAGGTTTCTATATTCCATACAAATTCTATATACTTCAAGGCAGACAGTCTTAAGTAGATCAATCTGTTTTCACAAACAAATTCACTAACCTCTGATTGTTCTCATTGTTTATCTCTGGACTTGCCAGTATCTGCCCATATTTCTAAATCAGTCACTCATGAAGCGCTAGGTATTTTTTTTCAACTCAGAGCTACTATTGTACAGCTTAGATAAAAAAAAAGGTTTTGTTTGTTTTCTTTATGTTTGCCCGGGCCAAAACATTTTGGTTGTACATCTAAGGATATTCATGTTTGGGCAGCAACATGGCTTTTACATTTCATTTTTGCCTTGTGATCTCATGAGGTGTTTCTTAGCATCTCTTACCAGGACAGTTTGCTATTATACAAGATAGTATTTTCAGGTTATACATGTTGGTTTACATCCTTTTCTTCCCTACATGATTGCTCCAGTTTGTCATGATAATTTCAAAATCTGAACCTTCCAATACTCTTCATTCTCAGTGAGGTAGCTGTGTTCTGCAATATGATATGAAGGTCTTTATTCCATCATGCATTGGGTTTGCATGGCCCAGCTTTGGTAGTGGGGGGCTACAGTGAACAGTTTCTGTGAGAAGCTGCCAGAAGCTTCCTCCATGTCCAGCAGAGCCAATCCCTGGATGTATCACTGGTCAAGGCTGGCCCAACTAAAAATGGTAGTAAAGCCTCTGTTATAACAGATTAAAAAGGAAAAGAAAAGATGTAATTGTGGCCAGAGAAGAATGTTGTGAGAACATGTGAGAGGAACAACCCTGCAGACAACAAGGTCAGTGGAGGAGAGGGAGAAGGTGGTCCAGTCACCAAAACTGAGACAGAGAGAGAAGCCAGTGCTGGAGCAGCCTTTCCTTGAAGGACTGCATCCTGTGGAAGAGATACCCATGCTGTAGCAGTTTGGGGATGGACTCATGTTGGAGTTCATAGACAACTATTTCCCATGGGAGGGATTCCATGCTGGAGCAGGAGAATATTGCTCTTCAACAGCAGTGGGAGAAAACCTTGGGTAAAGAACTGACCATAACCCCCATTCCCTGTCTCCTTGTACCACTGGGAGAGCAGGTAGAGCTGGGAAGGAGGGAGGGGAGGGGGGGGAGGCATTTCTTAAGGTCTTATTTTACTTCTTATTATCCTGCTCTGATATTGTAGTAATAAATTCAGTCGATATCACTAATTTGAGCCTGTTTTGTCTGTGATGGTACTTGATGAGTGATCTCTCCCAGTCCCTAACCTGTGAACCCTTCATTATGTTTTCTCTCCCCTGTCCAGCTGCTGAGGGGAGTGAGAGAGCAGCTTTGGTGAGTGCCTGACATCCAGCCAGGGTCAACCCACTATATATCATTAGATTTTTCTGAAAGTAGCAACTAGAAATAGGCCTAGAATAAACATTTTAGAGTTTAATAATATAGGGTCAGTGCACTCTTCCTACCTAATTAATAACTGCCAGCAGGTTTTCTTAGAATGTAGCTTCNCCAATCCAAAAGTGCCAGCATCACCAAGAAGATGGAGGTTATGAAGAAGAACACAAGATAACATGCCACGTGTAAAAATCCTCCATCTTGTGTCTCAGACCCCCCTGTACAGATCTCCAACCCCCCTGTACAGGGCCCTAAACCCCCCTGTACATACATTCAAATTATCTTCTTTTTACTTATAACTACTACTATTTTACTATCTAAGTTTTTGTGACCTGAAATTCCTCATACAAAGCTGACAACCTGTTCCATGGGTTAGAATCAGAGTTACAGGTATTTTTAGTATCATTCCAGGGTCCCTGACACCTCTGGCAAGGCTGAAAAGCCTCTTGACCAGGTTTTGGGTCGGCCAAAGGCATCATAGGAACCCCCTGGGTTCCAACACTCAATGTGCAATTAGATATTGTTTTCTATTGGACTATCTTCACTTTTATCTCTGAGCTGGAATTCCTCAGCTCATCTACTTTACATATTGAAGAAATGGTGGTAGATTGTCTGCTTTTTATGCTTTAGAAGGTTTCTCCATTGAAAAAATGGTGAGTATATGTCTGCTACAGTTTTTTATGGTTAAGAAGGTTTCTATATTCCATACAAATTCTATATACTTCAAGGCAGACAGTCTTAAGTAGATCAATCTGTTTTCACAAACAAATTCACTAACCTCTGATTGTTCTCATTGTTTATCTCTGGACTTGCCAGTATCTGCCCATATTTCTAAATCAGTCACTCATGAAGCGCTAGGTATTTTTTTTCAACTCAGAGCTACTATTGTACAGCTTAGATAAAAAAAAAGGTTTTGTTTGTTTTCTTTATGTTTGCCCGGGCCAAAACATTTTGGTTGTACATCTAAGGATATTCATGTTTGGGCAGCAACATGGCTTTTACATTTCATTTTTGCCTTGTGATCTCATGAGGTGTTTCTTAGCATCTCTTACCAGGACAGTTTGCTATTATACAAGATAGTATTTTCAGGTTATACATGTTGGTTTACATCCTTTTCTTCCCTACATGATTGCTCCAGTTTGTCATGATAATTTCAAAATCTGAACCTTCCAATACTCTTCATTCTCAGTGAGGTAGCTGTGTTCTGCAATATGATATGAAGGTCTTTATTCCATCATGCATTGGGTTTGCATGGCCCAGCTTTGGTAGTGGGGGGCTACAGTGAACAGTTTCTGTGAGAAGCTGCCAGAAGCTTCCTCCATGTCCAGCAGAGCCAATCCCTGGATGTATCACTGGTCAAGGCTGGCCCAACTAAAAATGGTAGTAAAGCCTCTGTTATAACAGATTAAAAAGGAAAAGAAAAGATGTAATTGTGGCCAGAGAAGAATGTTGTGAGAACATGTGAGAGGAACAACCCTGCAGACAACAAGGTCAGTGGAGGAGAGGGAGAAGGTGGTCCAGTCACCAAAACTGAGACAGAGAGAGAAGCCAGTGCTGGAGCAGCCTTTCCTTGAAGGACTGCATCCTGTGGAAGAGATACCCATGCTGTAGCAGTTTGGGGATGGACTCATGTTGGAGTTCATAGACAACTATTTCCCATGGGAGGGATTCCATGCTGGAGCAGGAGAATATTGCTCTTCAACAGCAGTGGGAGAAAACCTTGGGTAAAGAACTGACCATAACCCCCATTCCCTGTCTCCTTGTACCACTGGGAGAGCAGGTAGAGCTGGGAAGGAGGGAGGGGAGGGGGGGGAGGCATTTCTTAAGGTCTTATTTTACTTCTTATTATCCTGCTCTGATATTGTAGTAATAAATTCAGTCGATATCACTAATTTGAGCCTGTTTTGTCTGTGATGGTACTTGATGAGTGATCTCTCCCAGTCCCTAACCTGTGAACCCTTCATTATGTTTTCTCTCCCCTGTCCAGCTGCTGAGGGGAGTGAGAGAGCAGCTTTGGTGAGTGCCTGACATCCAGCCAGGGTCAACCCACTATATATCATTAGATTTTTCTGAAAGTAGCAACTAGAAATAGGCCTAGAATAAACATTTTAGAGTTTAATAATATAGGGTCAGTGCACTCTTCCTACCTAATTAATAACTGCCAGCAGGTTTTCTTAGAATGTAGCTTCCCAGCTATTTTTACATTTACCACATAGTCCTATCTAGATCTTTTTTAAATTTCTTTAGAAAGTCCAAACTCAAGCAGAAAATCAAAAGCAGTACTTTATACTTTCTCTCTATCCACTTAAGCATGCATTCACTTAGCCAGTATAAAATCCGCAGTTAGATTTGTATGACAAAACTTATTCTTACTGATCCCACTGGCAGCCATTCATTGCCTTCTTACTTGTCAGGGGTTTAAAATAATGTATCTATTCCAGAGTATTTTCTTGTCATGAAGATTCACTTTTTCAAATTTCACTTTTCATACATTCTTTGCCTCTATTCCAAAGATTTTACAGCCTGGGTAAAATAAGTCAAGGGTGTTCTTTAAATATATTGACAAATAAAGTATTACTTAATCCTCAGCCTATTGGGCCATTGGAAATTTGAGGGTATACAAGAATCTAAATTGTGACAGAATTAGGCAGAAGATTCTTTTTTTCATACTGTAATCTCATTAAAATGTATGAAAATAAAGATTAGTGTTCAATTCTCAGGGGGGAAAAGGGTCAACAGTGGCATCCCCCAGAGCTGAAAATGCCTAGCAGGTTCAAATAACAATTAGGAAAAATAGAGGACAATATGTCCAGCAATAGATACTAAAATTTATGTTTAGACATGTATGTTTTAATACCTCTAAAGCAGTGATTAGAGATGCTGAAGCAGAAAAAAACAGATTACAGAATTTACTTACTTCATAGGACAACAAAGTACTCCACAAAATGGACAGGCTCCTGTGTTTTTCCCAGACAGTACTTTCTGTTGCCATCAACAGAGACAGGTTCTGAACCAGCAAATAATTTCCATACTTTTAGAATATATTTTTTTTACACATAATTTAAAAAAATCCACAACAAAATAAATCCTAATAACATAAGATGATTATCTCATTATCACTCAGGAGCAAGCTCCTGGTCCAGGATCGATCACTGAAGACATTTCCATACTCAGAAATCTAAAGGGAAAACAAACATGGGGTAATAGAAACTGTGTGAAGAATAGAACCAAGTATACATCAAAAAGCTATCATAGAAACACATGTTTTTTCCACATCTAAGATTCATCCTGTGAATGGATTCTTTACTCAAAAAGAACATGCTATATTTGGATAATGATCCAAAGGAAACCGGCAAAGATGTTATGAAAAGTCTTTTGTGTGAGTAATGACTAAGTAAGCTAGGACTATACAGTCTGAGAAAGGGAAGGCTGTGAGAAGGTTATATAAAATTATTAAGGCCACAAAAGGCATATAAAAATACTAGCCAGAAGTTATGAAATATAACCAGCAGGATCAAGGTAAAAAGTAAATAAAGGAAAATCCAGGCAGTGTGAATATACTTTCCACAGGATTTTGTAGATCTGAGTTTATATGGGACAGTAGTGCAGAGAATTGAGAGCAGAGAGCTGATAAATTAAAAAAAAATAAAATAAAAAAGAAGAAATCTGAAGGTAAATGTAATTTCTGTGCTGAAAAAGCTTTGTTAAAAATGTCTCAGTCCTTCTCTAGGTCTTTGGTCAGTGTTAGGGACAATGTATAGAGGAAGATTTTTCATGCCAAGCATGCCTGGTCTTTTCTCACTCCAATAAAATTGTGAACCATTGCTAGAAGTGAAGATAAGGACATGCATTCTTTTGAAAAAATTGTAAAGTAATTTAGTAGATTATTATATTTTGTCAAATACTGGATTTACTTGTTTGTTTTTTTTTTTTTTAATTTACTAAATAAGTACAGTTCTTTACTGTTATTGACTCAAAGGAGAGAAAGACTTCTATTACAGGGAAATGAAAATCTGCAGAAAACCCAAAATCAACAAACTAACTTGAAGTTTTAACAATGAGCTTTTTTTTTTCCTCAATAGCCTTTGATACTATTCTTATTAACATAATGTCCCATAATACTGTCACAACAATTGAAAAGCTCTCCATGATTAAAGATCAGTGTTAGTAAGAAATCATGGGACTGTGGCACCATGGAAATCCTGAATTTCAGTATACCCTGTCTTCTTGACATACTGCTGGAGGAAAGAGCCTCCTGAAATAACAAACAAACAAATAAGAAATTTAATTTTTTTACTGTACATATGCTCTTCAGCACAGCTATACAATGTTTTTTCCCTGATTTCTAAATGTCTAGCAAGGCTTCAGATGTGCCTGAAAGGCAGTTGGCATGTGTGCAAGCTAGACAAAGTGGGAGGTAATAGAGACTGGCAGAGGGAATTGTCTGAGGTTTTGGATGAATCTGCAAGAGCTGTCTCAATTAAGGGAGTTAGCTTCTGAGCAAAATGGTTCACTACTAGAGGTGCTAAGTAGATCAAACACTGCTACAGACCTTTGAGATTGTACCATGGAAAGGAGCATTTTTCAACTGATGCAGACCACTGGATTATAGTTTACCATCCTAGACAAAAATCCCTGCACAGGAATACTCTGGTTTAGAGAGGAGTATCCAGAAATCACATTTCTGTAGGAGGCATTAAAATGAAACAGATTCTTGATCATTTTCCAACCCTCAAAAACTTTGTATGGACGTTGAGCTTCATCTCAATACCTAGTTTAATACAAATTCAGCTGGCATTTTCTCCCAGTAGACAATGGGCCAGCTGTGCGTCAGCTATGTGTGAGGTCACCAGACATCACCCACTTGGTGATCTGTATCTCAACAGGAAGCTGATTTAGAGTCCTGAAGAGTATGTAGTTTCTAAAATATCTCCCAAATCAAGCTAGATTAAATAGTATCTTTTACAGAACTGAAAACTGACACCTCTGGAGTTCAAAGGTTTAGATATCCAACTGTGATTCATGAGAGTTAGTTCATGGTGTGTTTTCCTAAATATCATTTTAGAAAGCATAGCAGGTTTCTTTGTTTTACACTTTTACCACTCCAGTGCTACCCTCTCCACTTCTATAGTTGCATATCTGGTAAGAGACTGATGGAGGACAAACAATTGATATTAAGAATGGTTTTAAGCATCAGCACTTTATTATTCCCCAGTACAACCTTTTATACTCTTTTCCCTCACATGCGTAACACCTGCATGCCCTTTTACTCTTTTGTGGTTGGTTAATACACATCAGCATTCCACGCTTCTCTTCCTTCAATGCTGTTCACCTGTCTTGTTCAGCTGCAACTTATCAGGGGCGAGATTGCCTGCAGCACTATCTCTGCTCTCTTACAATCCATTCTCCCACTAGAGACAGAAAAGTACTCTAACAAACAATGGAATTGCACCTTTTTTTTTCTTTCCTTTCTCTCACAACTGTTTCTGGTGGAAAAGCATCCTGAACTGTGGAATTTGATGCTTATATGCATTAAACTTCCAAAAACCATTACGTATAAACAACAGTGCAGTCTGCACATTTTGGCCTATATTGCAGCATTTAGCTTAAAGACTGCACTATACTCCAACTAAGGATGTAGTTATTCAGTGGCTCAGCTCGAGAATATGCAAAGTGCACAGAAGAACATCTCTGGCCATGCTAGACTCTGAGGTAGAAGTAGAACCAGGTTTCAGAATAGCATTTGCTTCAAGTACTCTTCCCATCATACCTGCCTCCTCTGAGTCTCAGAGGGAATCATACAAAACCTGGGCTCCTTTGAACATCCTGTCCTTGGGATAAGAAAAGTTGTGGATGAGCAATATTAACAAGTTATGTCCTAATATATTTCTTACCAGAAAATGTCAATGAGATAATTTATTCTGTTTGATAGAACTAGAATGACCTTTAAAAATACAATTCCCTGCTTATTTTTATATTCAATTAATAAAAAAAATATAAGTTTTTCCATTAGGCACTCTGGTATATATGTTATTTGATGCAAACATAAAAGGAATCCTTTTACATTTCTCTTCAACAGAGATATTTTCAGCATGCCTATGTTCTCTGCTGTTCATATCCAATTTTACCACACATTCCAAATAAGAAGAAGAAAGAACATATTTCAGGCTTTTACTGAAGCTAAATATTTGCACAATAAAAAGTGAAAAGCATTTAAAAGTTCAATGATTCTCTTTGCATAACAGTAAGTATCACAAACATGCAGCGTTTCTAACAAAACCAGGAAATACTGAACAACAAAAAAGTACTTTGGACAGTATCCTGCCTGCAAAATTTCCGGCCTTAAACCTCTGGTAATTTGCATCTACTGTTCTCATTCTTATTTTTTAGCTGATTGACCCTTTAAACTCCTTTAAACATGTAATTTAAAGTCAGTTTTTATTTTACTTATATTTACTAAATATTAGAGGTTTATTAAAGTATATGAATATATTTAAATATATATAATTTATCTATTAAATATATAAGNAGATTTCATTCCTGTTAGTTAAGACTAACCGTCTTAGAAAGCAGTCAGGATGAATAGTAAGATGTCCAGTGTTAAACTTTTTTACCTGATTACATTCTATCTGAACTCAAGAGAAGGGATAACAACATTTTCTGCCATTCTGACTTTTGAGTAATTCACCTCAGCCTGTGAGGGATTAAGAGGCAAGGAGTTTCACATCTTAAATTTTCAATCTCTTTCTGTGATTAAGGATTGACCACACAGTTTTCACATACCTATTTTCATCTTATGACCAAAGCTTTCTATAAGTTAAAATAAACACATTTCTACACATGTAATTTTGTATTTTAATAATCAAAAAGAAAAAAGAAATACAGTTTACAGTAATTTTGGCAATATACTAAGCCCCTTCTGTCAGTTTTCTCAAAAACTGTACAGCTTCTGAATAATGTCCCAGCAGAACTTACAGAGAAACCTCATACCTGTTGTACTAGGTGCTGTTCAGACACACACATTCCTGTTCCAAAGAGCAAACAAGGAAATTGAACAGCAAAAAGACTGATGGAGACCAATAAATTAAGCAAAAAAGTAGGAGTGAGACATGGAGTAATAACTTCCTTAGGAAGCTAGTAAGGGAAATTTACTTCTGTCCTGTGGAAGCAGCTTTCAATACACATTTTTTCTTTCTAAAGCTTTTATTTTTCCCACTTGTAAATGACAGAGCCATGTACACCCTGCAATGGTTTTATAATAGTTGCTCATCCACTTGAATGAAAACAGACTAACACTAACTGCCTAGAAGGAGCAGCAAGAAACCTCTTATAAAAAACTATTGTGCATCCTGTGCACTCAGCCACAGTTCGTGTTTACCAGCAACAATTTCCTTTCAGTTACATGCAGAGCTTTGGTGAACCTACCTTATTTCCACACCATTAACTTCCAAACATTTTTTTTCTTCCTACTGTCACTCACCATGATCTCTTCTGTGTTTTTCTGTCAAATCCAATAGCTTCTCTAGCAGTCTCGCTGCGTCTGTCTCAGAGCAAATCCAGACCCGGTTTCTTCTCAACAGCTTTTCTCTCATTTGCATATGTTTTTCTGAGTAGTTGGGGCAATACCTTGAAAATTGTTTATCATCATTTTTCTATGTTTATCCAAAAAGTATGAAGTGTCCCATAATCCCAGGTATGGTAGGTAGAGGCAATTTAACTGGGATATTTAAAGGAGCAAGACACAATGCTTCACTTGCCCAGGCAGCAGTATTGTGTTAAACACCGAGCGGTTCATGGTTGGCAGTGCTCTGAAGCATGGGACTTTATCTTCTGTAAATAGGATTAGCAAATGAAAATATGTATTCTAGTTTCACAGAGCAGGATTATCAGCAAACCAGTACATTTCTGTGATGTTCCTTTTAGCTCTATTTTCTGATGAGCACTAATACAGCTTCTCTTAATCTCCTCTGTGAAAAAATGCACATATTCAAATATTTTCTACATGTTAGATTGCAGTTTAGAATCTCAATTTTAGATAATTTCTTTAGAAAGAATAGAAATTTCTGAGTCAAATTTTCCTATTAGAGAAGGAAAAGGGGGTGTTGTAGAGTCACTACAAATAACAGAACAACTTAATGCAGAAAATATATAGCCACTCATCACAGCATTTCAAATTGTTTGTCCCTTCAGCTTTAAGGTATGCATTTTATATAAACATATTTAAAAATAAAAGAAAATGTTACTGCACAAGTTTTTCTTTATGACCCTCCGAAAAGCAGATTTTCAGAGTTAACAATTTTTGATAAGACTCTGAAAATGGTAAATCATCTGCTCACAATTAATTCAGTGCTGGTTCAAGTACACTGAATTTGTCATCTGAATCTTCATGTTATGGCTCTGAAGCGAGCTGTGCTGGTTTTGGCTAGAGTAGTGTAATTTTTTTTCACTGTGGCTAGTATGGGGGTGTGTTTAGGATTTGTCATGAAAATAGAATTAATAATATAGAGGTGTTTTAGTTGCTGAGCAGGGCTTACATAGAGCCTTCTTATGCTTTTTTGCTGCCACGCTGGTGGGGAATTTGGGGTTCCCTGTGAGGTTGAGAGGAGACAGAGATGGGACAGGGGACCCAAACCAACCAAAAGGATATTCCAGACCATGTGGCATCATGGTCAGTACATAAAGTGTGAGGAAGGAGGAGAAAGGGGTAACTTTTGAAGTGATGGTGTTTGTCTTCCCATGTTATTGTTACACGTGGTGGGTCCCTGCAGTCCTGGAGATGGTGAACACCGCCTGCCCATGGGAAGCAGTGAATTATTTCCTTGTTTTGTTTTGTTTGTATGTGCAGCTTTTGCTTTCCCCATTAAACTTGCTTTATCTCAATGCAAGTATTTTCTATTTTTACCTTTTTTATTTTCTCCCTAAACCTACTGTGGGAAAGTGAGCAAGCAGCTGCATTGGGCTTGGTTTCTGACTTGGGTTAAACCACAACACAAGCTCATGAGAATTCATCATGTAATCTTACACTGCAACAACATAAGAAAGACCTCCATAAACTGTTTCCATATTTACTATAAGTTCATCCTAATTACAGGTTGCTTAGTTTTATTTGCAATTTAAAATGTGATGTAATACACTTTTGCACAAAAAAAAAAACCCTTAAATTCTTGAACTTTCACTGAACAGCAAATTTACCAGACTGAGCATGAATTATCTGAGTTGGCAGTTGAGATGTCCAGACTTACTTTCCAAAGAACGGATTTACGGTCATTTACAGTTTGTGGGACAAACTCATGTTAAATGCATGTGGGATAGAACAACACAGTCAGAATTTTTGTTTCCCTTTACAGCTGTAAGTAATAAAGGCATCAGTTATATAGGATGCAAATCTCTAATTCGTATTTGTGAAGACTAAAGGCAGGACTCTGAATTTTAGGGAAACCAAAGCACCAGCCATGTAAGGAGTCAGTCAATAGGATCTCCTGGGGAGCAGAACAGAGATGGCAGATCTTTAAGATTACTTTCCATACAGTGCAAGAGCTTTTCATAATCAGATGCAAAAAAAATCAGGTCAAGAAGGCAAGAGACCAACATGGGCGAGTCAAGACCTACTGGCTGAACTGGGCCTTCGGGCCAAACTACCGACCCAAAAAAGGCAAGAATGAAATACACAGACAAAGGAAGCAGAGACAGATGTTCTGATAAGGGTCTAGGGACATCACCTAGCTGTGTAGGGATGGGGTCAGGCGAGCCATGGCACAGCTGCAGTTGAACTTGGTAAAGGATGTAAAGGATAAGAAGAACTTCTACAGGTGTCTCCACCAGAAAAGGAAAGTCAAAGAAAGTGTAGGTCCCATGACAAACAAGGTTGACAAACTGGTAACTATGGACAGGGGGAAGGCTGAGGTACTCAACAACTTTGTCCTCAGTCTTCAATGGCAATCACTCTTCCCACACCTCTTGAGCAGATGGACAGCAAGACAGGGACTGGGGAAGCCAAGTCCTTCCCACTGTAAAAGAAGATCAGCTTTGTTACCACCTCAGCAAAAATAAATTAGACTCTGGGAATAAATCTAAGGAATAAATCTTTTACAATGAGGATGGTAAAACATTGGAACAAGATGTCCAGAGATCTGTTAGATGTCACATCCCTGGACACTTCAAAGCCAGGTTGGGCTGTAAGAAACCTGCTCTGGTTGTTTATTAAGCTGTAATAGCTTATTGCAGTGGAAATGGAGTAGATGATCTTTAAATATTCCTTCAGCATAAAGTATTTTATATTTCTGTTTCACAATTTACTTAAAAACTAATGGAGAGGTTATAATTTAAAAGGCATACGTTTTATAAACCACGTAATGCAACAGTGTCCTTTCCACAATCAACTTATATGGATCGCCCTGCTGATTTTTCTCTGTTTCTAAACTTATTCATTCATAAGTTATTCAAACAAACAACCTTTTTAATATATGGAAATAATTAATATTTTTACCCATTATGAAAAGAAAAAAATATTTTAAAGCAACAGAATGCATCCTTATCTGCTATAATGTTATTTTAAAAGCAAGAAAAATAGTATGCATAAGTACCTTATGATCTTCCCTCATAATCTGTAAAACCAAAGCAAAACATCCTTTTTCAGTACAACTAAGGGTTATAATGTTAATACTGCCAGCTAATAGGCTAGACAATTGTTGCCTTCATTGCTGACAGCGTCAGATTGATAGAACTACTAGAAAGTTGTGTAATAGGAGAATAAATGGCAATCTCAGCTGTTTTGCCATCCAGTCATTAACGGGTGAAAGCAACTTTCAATACCGACCAATGCTAGGATCTAAAGACACAGGGCAGAAATTCAAGGCAATGAATAATTGGTTTAACAATTATCAGACATAGGGCAAGAAAAATAAACAAATAAATAAATAAATAAGGGTAAAGAGTTGCAGATATCCACAAAGGGAAACTGCTTTCAAAGCTTGGAATTAGAATATTCTGTGTTCAAGGACTGACAGAACAACAACCTTCTTTTGGAGGAAAATATAGTAAGTAGACATGGGCTTTAGCATATTTAACAGCCATCTAATTTCATATAATCACATCATTTAAAATATCACTTCAAAGAAAGAAGCAGTAAAATACATGTAAATTCTCTACCAATTCTCCCTTCTAAAATATCTTTTTCTGGTCTCTATCATCCTCCCCCTTCTTTCTTCATCCTAGCAATGATTTCTGCCTCTCACAATCTTGATTGCTCTGATGACCTCAATCAAAAGGCAATTATCCAGCAAGGATGGAAGGTAATTATTCCCATCAAGGAGAGATTGAATGCACCTGAATAGACAGCTGCAGTTCTTCCAGGGATTACATTATTACTATAGAAACTGCTTCCATTAATTTGTGATGCATGTCAAATTTATGATAAAAACTTGATTTGTTTGCAAGACAACTACTTTTCCCATTTCATCCAACATTCACTTTAATGCAAGAGCAACAGTCAATTGTAAGTTACTTTAATATATAAGTGACAACTGTCAGCATGCAACCATCTGCTCAGAAGTGAATGACATAAAATCAAGAAAGGAAATTGAAGCTCCAAATAGAGACACATTATATAATTCCAGAAAGAGCCAAAAGCATGAATACTTCAGCCCAAGCTTGCCAAGATCCTGCTGTAGGGACAACAGTGTAGAGACAATATATATTTTATATATATATAAAAGAAAAA
>VXBU01017832.1:218106-314433 GCA_013400315.1 Bombycilla garrulus | reverse complement strand
CGGGGGGGGGTGCGGGAGCCGCTCCCGCCCCGTCCTGCGCTGGGAGATGCCCCTGCCCGCAGCCCGGCCCCGCAGGTCCCCAGTGCTGCCGCTGGCTGCAGGCAGCGGGTCTTGGAGAAGGCAAGAACAAGAACTGCAGTGACTCTGACTCCCTCGGGATCTTCTGTTACATTTTCTCTCTCTCTCTTTTTTTTTTTTTTTTTTTTTTTTTTTTTTTTTTTTTTTTTTTCCCTATGCCCGTAGTAAATGTATCTTGTCACTATTAGTGGTTTTTCCTTCCCCTCCCCAAAGCTGTGAGAACTTGCTGGATGAAGGTGCACGTTACTTCCAGCAGGCAGCAAACAGGTGTAATAAAACGTGAAACAAGTTGTTCAGCCTTTGTCTCAGGTCGCCCTTCGTTGTGCCATGGGAACGGGCTGTTGCTGGTATCTCCCCTCCTGCAGCTGAGGCTGAACTTTGGCGTTGGAGAAAGCTTTGAGTGTTGGTGTTTAGTGTTGTTGGTGGCGTAAAGCAGATGAATCAGACTCCCGGGTCTGTGTTTCTGCAGCCAATGGCACAAAGCCTTGTGCTGGTGTGAGGGTAGTGACAGGACAGGGGGACAGCTCCATAGATGGTAGAAATAAAAGTTGTCCATTGTCATGTCTTACTTGATGGGGAATGCTGCTCTTTATAGTCATCTGAGAGCACTTCAGTCAACTGGAATATCTGGCTTTACCAAGTCCCAGCTGAAGCTGTGTGCCCAGAGCAGCTGCCTGGTGATCTTAGCTTTGATTCGGGAAGCTGGTGCTTCTGGCAAGTGGAATGCAAAGTGCTGCTTCGTCCCAAGGCTCCTCCGTGCATCCTGGCACGTTCCTTGCAGGGACAGACTGGCCCATGGAGGAGATGAGGATGATCTGTGCCATTAGTGAGCAGTCCCTAATCCTGCTCAGTGCTGCCTGTAGCCTGTCAAGGGGCTCTATGCAGTTCATGGTATTGGAAAGAGAGAAGAGTTCTCGAACATCTTCATAGGGTGGTGCTGAAGAACGTCTTTTATTTGGTTTTGAACAAATTGCATCTGCTATAACAGCTGACCAAAGAGAAGTACTGGAGGAGTTAAACCAGTTGAGAGCCCTTTATCTTCCAGTGGCCTTCTGGGATGGTAACGTAATTATTCCTGGGAATTGCTTATGGAAGAGGTGTGTCTTTTCTTGGCTGACACAGAGGCTTGAGAAATGTCAAAGAGTAAGGGAGGTTTTAAACATGTGTCTTGCAGTTAATACATGGCAGTAGGAGCATGTGATACTGCTAGTACGATCATCTTTCTTTAAAATGCCAAAGGAGGCACTGGTTTGGTTTCTGTGCAGAAATTGTATGGAAATTCCAGTTCTCATATAAAAGTTTCTCATGGCTGGATCTCTTTGTGTTGCTTTATAAAGCAAATGGTTTTGTGGTTTGCTCCATTGACCTGCTGTGTGTAAAGTGCTGCTCCAAAGTTTTAAGCCACTTTTCTGTTTGATTCATGCTTCTTAGCAAAGCCTACAAAGGGTTTTGCATCATGGGCAATAATGTTGTTCAGTGCAAAGACTTTGTTCTGCTGTAGCATTTTGAAACTTTGCGTTGTCATGCCCCCATGACAAGGAGAGCACAATAGGAGTCATAATGACACACAAGGTTTGCACAATTCCCAAATTCATTGCAGGTGGGCGGTTCCTGGTAACTCCAAGCACAAGGCTGTTGGAAGTACATAAACTTGCCTGAGCTGTGTGATTAGTTCTCAATTATTTTCAATGAGTTCTTGAAGAATTGATGTCTGATATTTTATTTAATATTGTTTGTGTTTTGGGAGGGCAGCCACCTGCATGTAGTGTTGCCATGGTGTGTTCAGTTGTTCATTGTCTGTCTCTCCAGGTTCACTGAAATAAATTCTTTCTAGAGGATCTTTTGGTTTTCCTCTCTGACTGCTGTACTCAAGGTGCACCTTAACGCTCTCCTGCTCTTGAAACTGCAAGTGCTGGGGGGTAGCAGTGGCTCAGCAGTTGTGTAAGGGAGATCTCTGCATGGTCTTACTAAACTGAGATTAATGTTAGAACATCTTCCTTCTCCTGGGAAAAGGAGGTGGTGTCTTACACTTCTCTCTGTGTACTGCAACTGCTCCTTCCATTGCTGTAGTTGTTCTGCTTGGCTTGTGCTTTCTTCTTGAGTATCTGCCTTGACAGCGTGTCACAGCCAAGCAGGGTGGTAGATATGAACGGTTAAAGAATAGCTCAGGCTTGTTTTATTGATTTCAGGCTAAAATTGTTCTTAAACTTGTCCTTTCACGGTGAGTCATGGCACCTGTAATTGATAAATGTGATAAATCTGGAATTTAACTGATACTTTGCTCAGTTCTGTTGTTGTGAGATCACTGGTGCTAAGGAAGAGCTTTTTGCTGTGCAGCTGACCCAGCCTCTGTTCTCTTGCTGCTGACTGTGTTGGTAACAGCAGCAAGGCAAACTCCTGGGTGCAGGAGAGAACCTGGTTCAGGCAAGGCCATGGTAGTGACGGTTTGTTCTTGCAGCACCAACTGCCTGGAGTTCAAACAAAGCTGCTTGATAAGAGCTCTTTTATTTTAGCAGGGATGATAAAGTCTTATCAGCTGCATAGGTAGAAGTTCTCCCTTTAAGGACCTGTAAGCAGGAAGGAGTGCTGAGGAAGGAATGAGGAGACCTAAATCAAGGCAAGATTTAAGAGTTCTTGAGATACTTGCTGGCATTTTGAGAAGAAAGCTCTTGGACTGTATCCCATTGAAAACCTGTTCAAGTTGAGTAAAGGTTGCCAAGGAAGCACACAGATGGTACTTTGCAACTCTGCTACATGAGCAAAATAAACTCATTATGGGCATGTTTTTGTTGTGGGGTTCACTTGAGACTGCATCCACACTTAATACTGTCTACGTAGTAAAAACTTCTGACCTGGGCTTCCTCTTCTTGCAAGACTGGATTAACTTGTGTGATGGGGACTTACAACATTTTGGCTGGAAATTCCACTCTCATGGGAGGACATAAGGAAAAATTGCAACAAATTTCTGCACAGGGTAGTTCCCTGCCAGCCTGTGCCAAGTTGATGGTGAAAATGACGGAGAGTGTCTCAGCAAGCTGTGCACGGGCACCAAGAGACATTGCCGTGTGCAGGAGCAAGGAAGCCAAAGGAAAATATGGATTGGTGACACTCAGCAGTGAGGAACAATTAATGCTGCTCCTGGGAAGAAGGAACGTTTGTCCTTCTATTGAATATGGGTTCACATGCCACATCTCACTGGATCTGGAATGAATGGAGCTGAGCAAGGAAGAGAGAACGTAATCTGGTTGTGATGGCAAACTGCCCCTTAGATTGGAAACAGAATTGTCCTGCCACTCCTGCTTTCATTGCCTTTCTGTATGAATAGTGAGATTTTGCTTTGTGTCTGGATCTGATCCAATGAGGTGAAAAAGGGGATCTTACTGTATTTAGCTGAGCATTCAGGTAAGGAAGCAGCAGGAGTTGGATGTTCAGGGCACTCTGAGCTCTGCTGTCAGGTGTCCATGTCCTGAGTACCAGCAAAACTTGGGTTGGCTCAGCCTTGGGCTATTGTTGCCTCTAAACAGCTGCCCTCAATGCATCGTAAAAGAAGAGAATGTTGCGCATAGTTTCTGGTAAAAGACTTGTCTTTGAAAGCCTAAAGAATTGTTTCCCTGGAAAATAAGAACATTAGATACATGCAGACCTGGCATAGCTTCAGAGGCTACTGGAGAATTCCTCTCTGGCTACTGGTAGCCACAACTGTTACCAGATGGTTGTAAATGCTGACTGGCAGACAATTGCAGAGCACATGGGGCTGGAGTTTTATGTAAGACTCCAAAGGTGTGTGGGAGAGAAACTGGTCTGCTAAAATGTAAATGTACATCTGGAAGATAAGATTATACAGATTGTGGAATCTATTTCTAGAATTGGAAGAGATACTTGCTCATTGTACTAAAACCAAAATTCTTCTCGTTGATAAAAGCCTTGTAAACTTGTGATAATAACTCTGCTCGGACAACCTATGCTGCAGTGGATGCTGTTCCTTTGCCTTTGTTCAAAACTGCTTCTCCTCTCATCCTCTCCCATACTGTGACATTCAAAGTTTCTTTGGTCAGAAAGAAACTCTGGTATCGGTCTATGAGAGGTGACTTTCATAGCTTGCCTTCTCTGATCCTCTCAGCCCTTCAGGGTGATGGTTCTTCAAGTGAGTTACAGCTCAGTTCAGAACTACTACACCTCTTAGCCTGTTGAACAAGTTGTTGTGGGCTGGAGTGTGAATGTTGGAGCTCTTGCATAAGCAAGAGCTCAAACAGCACGCTTCAGGATGCCATTAATATTTCAGGATAAACAATAAAGCAAGTTTTTAAATGTAAAGCTGTGTCTCTCTCCAATCAAGCCCCTTCTCTGCTCCTAACACTGCGTTTGTCTCTGCTGGCACAGCTGAGGTCTTTTGTGCTACAGTGGGGAGAGTAATTAGTAGAGTTTCTCTGTGGGTTTGCCTCGTTTAACAGGTCCAGGATATTGATTGACAGTGGGGAAAGGTGTGTCTGCTTGGCACTTTCCTTTCCTGGTCTGGCTAAGGGCAAGCTGTGTGTTATACGTGGGTGTGATCCGCTCTCTTTCATTGCACAGCACCCTGTCACTGCTCTGTAACTTTAGCTAGCTTAAAGTGAATGTAGCTTTGTGAAAATATCTCCCTCTTTCAGGGATAAAAGAAGACTTGCAATCTGACACTATTTTTGAAATTTCAGTTGAGGTGCTAAATCATTGTAGAAGGATTTACTTTCCAAGTAAACTACACTTTTATTCTTCCTCTCTTTTCCGAGATCCTCATACATTTGTTTCTGTGCACATTCTTCACCCCTGCATGTTCTGGTGGCCCACAGACACTTGTAGCTGCCCTGCTCAGAGCCAGTTTTTCTGTGCTGAGTGATGCTGCCAGTGATCCTAGGTGACACATTCCAGTCACCTAGATCCTAGTAATTGAGGGACCAAGTGACTCAGGTGATGGATCCTCATGGGATCCTCTGAACCAGGGCTGCAGTGCAGGCCTTTGGTGAGCTCAGGGCGGTGCTGCACAGGTGGCTGGAGATGTTGGGGTGCAAGCAGGAAAGGTGAAAGGGCAGTAGTGCAACAAAGAGGTACAAGTTCAAGCTCAGGGAGTTTCTAAAGGGAGTTCTCAAAATATGCCTGTGGAGCGTCCTGTTTATCACACCATTTCCTTCTTTTGGACCTTCACAGCTGGTGCAAGGCCTTGCTAGGAACTCGTTAAAAAACAACTCGGGCTCCTCAGGAGTGGCTGCTTTAGGTCATTATCCAAAGGCCATTGTAGCTGGCAGCAGCACAGAGGCAGCCACCCTGTTTCCAGCTGTGCTATTCCCATCTATCCAGGTATGAAAGTTCCTCCTCTGTCACTCACCTCCAGCCCCACTGTTTGAAGGGTTCAAGGCTCTCTGTCCACTTCCCAGTTCCTTCGGTTCCTCCTCGTCCCTCTCCTCATGCAACATCAGCCCCCTGCTCCCCACTGTGGTGTAGCTATGAACCTCTTCTGACTCTGTATAACATCCATTCTGATCCGTCATTGCACCTCAGAAGTTCTGGCCCCCATTGCACACGTGTGTCTTGTACAGAGTAGCTGGCAAATTGCTCGCTGTCCACCAAATTAAAATAAAATACCGAGAGAAGTGTCTGTAAACTGCAGCCTGTGAGAGATGGCCGGGGCAGGCAGGAGCACTAACACCAGGGTGAGGTGTCAGGATGTGAATTCAAGCCTTTGCTCTTGTGTTGGCAGGGTTTTGTTTCTCACTTAGTACCTGTGCAGAGGGGAGATGTGCCAGCCTCCTGAGCTGTCGAGAGTAGGAAGCTGGAGCCTGGGATTCCCGATGTGATTGCTGGCTTGAAAGTCAGGTCTGATCTGTCCTGCTTGGATCCTCCTGTCGCTGTGAGAGACCAGGCACTGGGACAGGCTGCTTTGTGCTTCAGCTGCACGGTGAATTGCAGGTGCAAAATTCCCTTTCCCTGCCCCCACCTCGGCCGGGGAGTTGATATTTTACAGAAGCAAGTTAATAATTAATGCAGCTCCCCTGCAGGCAGCACAGCGCCCTTTCTGCCGTGCCCATGAAGAGACCTGAAAATGGGATTCTTTCTCTCTTTGGCTCAATAGCTGGAGGGTTACCTGGGGTGAAAATTGATTCTGGTCAATAATGCCTGAGCCTGGGAGTTGGCCTTTAGGTTGGGTTTGTCTGAATGTTTATGCAAATGCTGCAGTTTTGCCTTTTCTTTGGATAAGGTCAACACACGTGATCGGCCAAGTGCAAAACCCTTTTTAGAATCCTTTCGTTTTATCTGTACTAGTTTGCTGTATCAATGTGAAAATGGAATTGTGAAGTGTTGCACCAGAGAGCTGTGCTAGACTGGTATCAGGTTTTAGTCACTCGATAGTGATGTTGTCTCAGTCTGCTCTGGCTGATTTGTTACCTGCTAAACCAAAATAAATAACCTACTTCTGCCGGCTTTCTGCTTGGGCTGCTTTTGTTTATATAGGCTTTTCTTTTCTGTTTTTTTTTTAGGATTTTTGTTGCCAAGATACTACAGCAAGGAAGATGAGAAGGTTCTTAAGACCCGGACACGATCCAGTGCGAGAGAGGCTCAAACGGGACCTTTTCCAGTTTAACAAGGTACCGGGCTTTCCCCAGGCTTCAAGGCAAATCTATCCTGAGCCACTGCATCCTGCAAGAGGAGGGATAAACTACTTGAGTGTGGGTGGAAAAGTTAAATTTAGGAGAGCTGCTGGTTTGTTCTCTTTTTCAGTTCTGTCCTTTTCTCCCCCGATGTGCCTGAGTAGTCTCCTTTAAGCTCCTGGGCATGTTCTCAATTCTGTCTCTCCTTTTTTAGGAGGAAGGATATTGTGATGCAGTTGAGTGGCACTTGCTGAAAGAAGAGATCTTCACAGCAGCTTTTCTGTGCTCTGAGTGTCTGTCACTTGTCCTGCTATGTGCTGGGACTGTTTCTGTTCTAGGTAGTCCTTGTTAGGAAAATAAACATTTTTCTAAAGATACACATGGGCCACAGCTTGTGATGCAGCTGAAGCCAAAGTTCTTTGTCCCTGATTATACTTTGGATTTACAAGTGTGACCCCGCTTTTAAATGTGCATTTAAAAGGCTGTGCTAGCACCTAGGCAGCACAATGGCCATTAATAATGAATTTACTAGTATCTTAGTCTGAATCTGTTTCTAGGTTTTTTTTTTCCCTCTGTGAAGAAGAAATGTTGATGGCTGTGCTATCTATCCAACACTCTGGACATTTTTTTTTGAGCTCTGGCCAGGAGCTTTTGTCTTTGAAAATGCCTGGTATTAAATCATGGCTAATGGCTACTTAGACTTTCTTTGGGGAGCAGAAATATGTTTGTAGGTTTTGTGTTTCCAAGGCTTAAATGGAATTTTGCTGAAAAGTGTAATGAATAAATGAAATCAGCCTAGGAAATAACCTCCTTGATTCATTAGAATTGTAGTGCAGATGGATACTTGAAGTGGAACTGTGGATATTTGAGATAAATGATTTAATGTAATTGGTACTAAGCAACACCAGTTCCATGCATACCTCCCTACCTTTAGGGAGACAAAGGAGCTCAGGAGTGCTTCGGGTCTGTTTTCTGCTCCAGGAAATCCTAGTGCAGATGCAGTAGAAAAACCAGTGAATGCAGAGCAGGTTTGAGTTGTTTATATCTGGCTAAATGCAATGTCAGCTTCAGAAAAGACTTCCCAGGGATGGGTCAGAGTTGCTTGTAAGCATTTATAATAATATATACCTTGGAAAAACTTGGCTGTTTTGGGGATGGCTCTTCTTGAATATGCCTTTCTCTTATGAGAATGTTTGGCTAAGCTTTACCTGCCAGAGACACACTCATTTGGATCATGCAAAGCAGGGTTGAAAGAGCTGGCTTTTGCAGCAGAGGGAAACTTCCAAATATATTAGAAGCTGACATCAGGATTTGTGACTCCATTTGATTCAGTCCTGAAGGTAAATATGACATCTTGTTTCTAGGGAGACAACTTCTTTGGACACTTCCTAATGGTTTACTCTCATTAACAGCTTGGTAATTAAAGACCTTGTAAAATGCATTTGCACCTTTAAGCCACAGTAACTTGTTCTTCTCTAATAAGAATCAGAAGGGAATGAACATTATAGCAGAATCTTTTACACTTTACTTTTTTCTTGCATAAAAGTGAGTTTTGTTTTTTTTTTCCCCAAGTCTGGTGTCTCCTATTCCAGTATTTCCAGAGATAATGGGTCATTTGAAAGCTTCTACCCTTTGATCCAATAAACATCTACTCACGGCTAGGTAGACTGAGAAAATCTGGGAAAGTCAGGCCTTAATTCTGAGCTGTTGAAGGTTGTGGCTTCAAGGAGCCAAGAATCATAGTGCTTTGTGTGCCAAGGCTGCCCTGGTCTAATGTGCTATTAGTGCTGGTAAGCAGGTTTTTAAACACTTGTTATTTGAGGTCTTTGAAAGACTTCTGGTTAAGAACCTGCTTGGGAAATATTTTGTGGGCCTGTAAAGCTGATCAGAGAAATTGCACGGTGAATTTGCACCTCTTCAGTGTGTGATGCTGGTCATGACTAAAGGCAAGGTCTGTACCTTAAAAAGGTGCTGGGGATTCCTGCCCTCATTTTACACTGAACTTGAATATAAATGCATGATGCCACACAGATTTAGTGTTAGTGTAGTGGAATGTATTTGACCACGCTGACCTGGAATGGACTTCAATTTAGAAGGTCTCTTTAATTGGCGGTGGTGGATTTTTGTTTGTTTGTTTACTCTGTCAGGTATAAATAGGCTGTGGTCTTCTTACTGCTTCTCTCTTGCCTTTCTTTTTTTGCATAAGAGGTGGTCCAGTTGGTTTTAAAGCACTGATTGATGACTGGACTAATGCTTCAAACTGTCTTCAAAGTTGTGTTTGTTTCAAAAAATACCTTCCTAAATTCTGCTAGTCACTTAGCTTTGCATATCTTTTTCTCTGTATGAGTAAGAACTTCCCATACTTGTGTGTACCTGTTGCAAGAATCTGTTTTTAGCTCAGCGGATAGAATGAAGGATAAGGTATGTGGACTTGGCAGTCTACTTCTCTGAGTTTATCCTGCTTTTGGAAGTAGTATTTGGATGCCTTTGGCTCAGTCCAAGCCCTGCAGAAGAAACATGTTCAGGCTGGCATTGTCAGACTAGATGATGGGTAACACACAGGTGAACCAGCCTGTCTTACAGCTGAATGTTACCCAACTGGGAGCATTGCCTTTAATTTATGGCTTCGCGTTTTTTCCCCTGTTTTCAGCCTTCCTTTCAGCCCCTTTGCTGATGGGTGTGATGGAGAGCTTACCTGAAATCTGAATTAGTGTCTAAGCAGAGTGGAGTTAGCACGTACAGGCTTCATTGTTTCTTCAAAAGATGAATTAACAAAGGGACAGGGCTTGTGTTGCCTGTGGTTGGGTTTGTCTCTGCTCTGTCATAAAACAATCTGAGAGGAGAAGCAGAGACAAGTGAAAGGAGGAAGACAGAGCTGAATTTCATGGGCACAGCTTTAGAGTGGGCTGGGAACAACTGTTCAGTTTGGCCACATTTTTCCTGCAGTAAACATGACTGACACGAAGCATTTCTGTCGGTGCTGCTGACACCAGGCCTGCTTGAGTCTGACAAATCTGTGGAGAACAAAAAAAAGCTCCTACCTTTCCCCATAGTAACAAAGGCCCTTTTGAGAAGGAGGGCACATTGTGGGCACTCCAGTGTCTTATTTCAGCTCTGCTGAAAGGCTCCATTGTAACCTCTGCTGCCTCCTGCCCCCCTCTCTCCCCCTTGCTGCGTTTACCTGCTGGGCAGGTGAAAGGATTGGCTGATGAAAGCTGCCGAGGGGAGGGAAGGAGGGCAGCCCAGAGCTGCTTGATGTGATTTAACAACTGGGTGCAAATAAGTACAAGGAAAAGATCTGGGTAATCAGGACAGTGAATGTGAATGCCTGTCCCTGGTGGTGTCAAATGCAGCCCAAAAGCCACCCTGAAGCCTTTATTGCCCAGCTGTGGAAACAAATGACATAAGAGGGAGTTATCTTTCTTGCATCTTCTGGCGTCTTTGTTGAAGATTCAGAGCTACCAGAAACCTTTAGTACATTTACTGCTCTCCATGAGCGGTTTTGTAGCACACTGTGGTTGTTACTGATACTTCCCTTTTGCAAATTTATCTGTGGAATTGAATGAAAACCTGGAGGAAAAGAAAAACCCACCCTCCTATTATTATTACTGAATCATACACACTTGTATGATTGTGCAGTTCATAGGTCTGATACTTGAAAATTAAAGCCTTTATTGACTTGTCTAATATGTTTACAAATTAACACATCAAACCCAAGATATAATTAGGCCAGTATTAAGGCTGGTGTTGACAGCTTCCTAACAGGCAGTGCAGTATTGTATAAGTCATGGTTTTCTGAGAGTTGTGGCTAAAGCTTTATCTTCTGGGCTGGATGAAATCTTAGAATAATCACAGTTTCTAATTGATGTGTCACTGAAAATTGCACCTGGTTGTGCTGATAACACGACAATGCAGTGATTGTGAACAAGTTGAAACTAAAACTATCAGGGGAGTTACGCTGGTGTCTCCCTAACAAGTTCCTCACTTTGTTTTGGGTGAGAGTGGAATGGTGTTTATTGCCTGTGCTACACCTGATTCATTTAAATGTCTGATTTGTTGTTAAGATAACGTTACCTTGGATCTTCTTCCCAGAATTTTGCACCATACCTTTATACTCCCACAACTTTGACAATTAGGAAGCTTTTCTATGTTGCCTCAGCAGCTATCACACTGCAGAGAAATTCTTTGCCACTGCTGGATTAGGAAACTGTTTGTTTCAATTCTGAGTCCATTAATAAATTCCTGATTCCATGCAGCCTTCTCTGGGAAGTTTTATAAGTGTATCTATACAAAGGCTGGTTAGCAGCAGCTTCAAGGGTGACAGTAAAAAGATTGACTTCTCAAAATTTGGTTTTAATAATGCAAACCTAACACTTAAAGTACCTTCTTAGAATATAAATAGCTAAAGCTGGAGATTAAGTTATCAAAAAAGAAAATAAACTCAGTGGTTTTGGAACTTGTAGTACTAATCTCGCCTTACTACCTATAAAAGGTAAAAAAAAATGTACTCTTTTGCCCAGTCTAATGAGTTGGCAAGCAGAAAATCGGGAAATTCTCGAATACTTTCAATTTTATCTTCTAAAAAAGCTCATTTTCCCTTAAGAGAACCTCAGGCTGGGATACCCAGTATTTAGAGGAGGGAGGTCTTTTCTTGGAGCTTAGGAATTGAGATCAAATGGGTAAAACCAAAGCAAACTGGCAGACTCTGGAGTCAGCTGCATCCTCCTGTGCTGTCTTTGAGCAGGACATTAAAGTGCTTTGCAGCAGCTGGGGCACCTCAGGCTATGGCCTGACCACGGAAATGAAACCAGCTCCATTTGATTCTCGTGCAGGGGATTAAGTTGGGAAATCATTATGCAGGAAATAAAGTCCAGGTGTTACTTTTAGGCTGAATAAGGCATAAAACTTATGTGATGTGGTAGCTTTGCTTCAGATGTGATGGAAATGAGGATGGGAGTGAGGTGCAAGTGCCATAAATGGAGGGTTCTCTGTTTTTTTTTTATTTTTTATTTTTTTTTAAATAGTGGGTGTAATGAATTCCTATTCTGTAGCTGGCCAGCTTGCTTTAGAAGAAGGTATTTTCCAGAAATTTGGCCTGTAAGGATCAGCATTTTCCAGGAAGCATCCCTCTTAATCTTCCCTGTTAATCTGTGGGCACACCAACCCTCTTTACCTGGCTGTGTGTTGGTGCATTCTGGTTTTGCCTAAACCAGGATAAGAGCTGTGCATTAGCACTTCTGAAAACCTCACTGAGCTGTTCTCCAAGCAGCTTGGTGGCATCCTGTAAGTGTGGCATGGTATTATTCCCTGGTGTGTAAATGCAGCAGGCGTGCTCAGTGTGTACAAATATTCCAAATCTCCTTCCTGGAGCAGCTGTAAATTGTACTTCAGGGAAGCCACCAAGGCCAAGCAACACTGCTCCCCATGACAGTGACATCTTTTTAGTCCCAAAGGGCTTTGTATCACTCTGAGGTGGCCTAGCAGGCTCCTGCTCTCATTAAATTCCAGTGTTCCTCGTGTTCCCTCTGGAAAATGGATGTGGATTACATTGGTTTTCCTCACTCCTCATAGGAAATCTGTTTTGTTTCCTTGATGAGCACTGATGTTCACTCGTAGCTCTGCATTGCTTTGCACCATTTCTTCATGTCAGTCACCAAAGAGAGGTCAGGAAGGCTGACCTGGGTGGAATTTGGCAGATAAAGCTGATCCTACAGCACGCAGTATTTGTCAGACTCTGAAATTGTGCTGAGCAGTTGGTTTACAGAAGTGCAGCTGATGTGGAATGATGCAGTGTGTTGTATTGACTGACTAAGCTCTGCTTATGCAGAGTTATTTATAATCTTAACATCAAGAGCTGCTCAGGCTGCCGTTTTCAGAATATTTCTCTTTCATTTCTGTTACACTTCTGGATATCCTGACTGTGGAGCCAGGGATTCTTGGCACACGTTCATCATTAGGCTGTGGTTGAGCAAATCAAAAAGGTTTGAACACCTTTCAGCAGGAAAAGCTGCCATTAAGTGCTGTATTTCCGACTGCCGTGCCACGTTGACTTTCTGCCCAACAGTGCCCATCAAACAAGCTGCTGATCATGATTTTTCCTTCTCTCCCCCAGACTGTGGAACATGGATTTCCCCACCAGCCCAGTGCCCTGGGCTACAGCCCATTTCTGCGTCTCATGGCCATTGGGACACGATCAGGAGCCATCAAATTGTATCCTTTGAACACCTGGCGTGAGAGCTCTCTAACCCCAACGGAATTAGTGCAGCTTTGAAGACACTTCAAAAGTTAGATGAAGCATGAATTTGCAAGCGAGGGTTACTGGAGCGGTTTGCCGCGGTTTGGAGTGATTTTGGTCTGATCAGGGTGGGATTAACTTCCCAAGAGCTGAGCTGATGCAGATATTAAACAAGACTCTGCTCTTGCTATGCAGAAGGTCAGACTAGATCTGGCCTAAGTTTAGCAATCCTTCACATTGTAAATTCCAGGGTTGTTTAAATATTTGGGGCAGGGTTCCTTTTTCTTTTTTTTTTTTTTCCTAAAGCAATTCTATTTCAAAGGTTAAAGCTGGAGTCAGAAATGCCTTCTACTTCCTGAGTTTTTGGCCATCCAGGAATTAAAGACCTAAACATTGAAGGTGGTAATTATTTTTTTTTTTTTTTTAGCTAATCACATCCAGTCTGATTTTTGTGTGTGTGAGACAGTTCTCATGGCAGAGACCAGTTAGATGAGCTGTAAAACAGGCATGTCACCCAGCCCAGAAAGGAAAAGTTGGTGCTGTCTCTGCCAACTTAATCATTCATTGCTGGTGTTGTTTGTGCTCAGGGGCTGGACTCCACATGCAGGCAGCAGCCATCTGTCTCCTGGTTACAAATTAGTTAAGCAGGATTGTAGTGTCTGGGAAACCACTGAACATCCCTGAGAAAAAACAGGGTCCAGGCACCTCTTCTGCATATCCTGAAGGAAGAAGTGAACTTCCCTGTTCTCCACAGTGAGCACTGTGCAAATTTACGAGCATTTGCATTGATTCTTTGCAGTCCAGCTCACCAACACTAAAACATGGTTTCAAACTAATCTCTTTTTGTCTTGCTTGCTAGCGAGCTTCTTGTCAATTAATTGTAGCTGTGGGTCACCTTAGATACTATAGATCCTCAACAAACTCATCAGATATGGTGCTCCTGGGGTGGAATTTATGGGTTTACATGAAGAAAACAACACTGTAATGCAGATTCACTTTATACCTGATCAGGTAAGTGCTTTTTCAGTACCTCTGTGACTTATTTAGATCTCTCCTAAACAGGTGTTGATTTTATTCCAGGGACCTGGGCTCCTATTACCAAGTATATTCAAATGCTGCTTGGTTGGGAATGTTTGTCCCAGTGTATTTTGTGCTCTCAGCAGCGCTTGTTGCTGTGGAGATGCTCAGTAAAACTAAAAGAGAAGCTTTAAACTAAAGAGTAGCTTTATTGTTCATAACTGTTAGTCATTTATCTCCAGCAACATCCTGGGAATGGTAATAAGGACAGGATAGTTCAGGCAATCTGCTGCAGAAGCAAGAACTTCCCCTTCCTTTTGCAGCCCCTGTTTTTTCAGTAGGACTGGGTGGTCTTTCCCTGCACAACAGATAGAACAGGAGCTGCTGCTGAGCTGATTTCGTTATTTTCAGAAGCTCAAAACAGCACTGCTAACCTCATCTGCTGTTAAGTTTGTTGCCTTTGTATTTGGAGCTATTGAATCTTGCTCCTGGGGATTGCTGAACAGTTATTGCCACACTCTAAAAATAGAAAAGCAGAATTTTCCAAATGTCTGGTGGCTGTCTAACCACTTTCCCTTTCCCTTGACTGTCAGCCTGGTGTCTTGGTCACAGACTGTGCTGCCTGATGCCCCCAGTGTAGCACAAGTGGCCTCTTTATGAGAGGGATTTAATTCTTGAGGCAGTTTTGGGTGTCTGTTTGCTTAACTAATGGTATAAACTGAAACTCCCATGGGGAGTGTTGCACCAGGTGTGGCTGCAGCAGGTAAAATGCTTCAATTTGAACATCCAGCCAGCAGGGCTGGGCTCATAAAAGGATTCTGACACAACCCTCCAGAATGAGGTTGGACACGAAGAATGTGAGGAGTGTGGTGTAGCAGAGTTCTATCAGCCCCACCCAAAGCTGGGGTGTGTTCAGCAAACCTGTGCTGAGCCAGGGGGAGGTGAGATCCAGCCTGCAGCTGCATGGCTGGGCTTTACAGCACGGGCTGATCTCCCTCAGGAGCGATAACCTGTGCCTTTCTAACACGGCTTTTAGCCTCTAGGCTACTTCTTGTCTCCCTCCACCCCCAAATCCCACTGCTGCAGTGTTTGTCCACTGCCATGAAAAACTGAACCAGCTCCCCAGTCCTGTTTTAGCAGGGAATTTTGAACAGCAGGATCTCTACTGCTAAATTTACTGTGTTATATTTAATACTGGCATTCTGAAAAAAGCAAGCTGTGTGATTTTGCAGTGCCAGCTGGTGACACTGCTGGATGATAACAGCTTGCACCTCTGGAGCCTGAAGCAGCACGGAGGAGCGTCCGAGCTGAGGGAGGAGCATCGCTTCACCCTCAAGGGGCCACCTGGGTAAGGCACAGCAGGGGCTTGGAACTGCTCTGGGGACAAGCAAGCCAGAAAATTTTGCTATTGTTTTAAGGTAGAGCCTGTCCGGTTCTTACAGCCTGCCACTCCTCTGAATCCATTGAAAGGGCATCCATGGAAACCAACCAGGAGCTGGCTGGGGCGTAGGAGACCGGCTTTTAAAAGTGCTCAGCCAGTGCAAAGGGTGACATCTTTTAAAATATTGTGCATTCACTGCTGTGAATACAGAAGCTGTTAAGGTTAGGTAAAGCTAACCGTGCCTTAAGTCAGACTTTGAAATGCTGTTGTGGTTTTAGTTTCACTCAGTCTTGCCAGTTTTAGGTGAGTTATTTTTAGGAACACTTAGAGTTCTGTAAAAAATGTGTCTGGTTCTTTTTCCATGCACTTGTCAAAAATTTCTGACGTAATTTGTCTTAAAGCTTATATTCTCCTTCTTAAAAACAAAAATCATGCCTCCAAAACAAATGACACTGGTAGATATCTGTTATGTTGTTAACTCTTCCAAATTCAGTAACAAAAGTCTCTTTGCATCCCCAGCTCTCCACCAAGTGCCACCCAGGTAACAGCTGTGCTTCCCCATTCCTCACGGGAGGTTCTGTACCTGGGCACTGAGAGTGGCAGCATCTTTGTGGTGGAGCTGCCCTCGTTCCGAGTGCTGGAGGACAGGACCATCAGCCCCGAGGCCGTGCTGCAGCGGTGAGTGAGCAGACAAGAGGTGGAATCCCATTACCAGACACATCCTTTGTTAAAATGTCACCCCAGATTATGTACTGGGGCCTCACTGTTGTGTTTAGCATTGTCCTTATCTGCCTGACTCTGATGAAAGTAACTTTTGGTCCTGGTGTGTGTTAAGTAACAGTTTCTGTGCTGGTCCAGCCTGGTGTTGTCACTGTGGAGGTACAGCGTGTTCACTTGGGGTGAACTGCAAATCTTGTGCCCTAGCCCTTGAGTTTAGCTTTGGAAAAAAAAAAATTGTTTAGCTGTAATTACCCATTGATTTTTTTCAACCACTGGCAGAACATACGATGCTGCTTTGTTCAAACGGGGTTTTTATCGCTCTGCTGGGTGCTGCTGAAAAGAGTCCTAGTTCACATCTCCTACTGACATTTCCATCTCACCTTTATTTTGTAAAAGTATAGGGTGGGTGGTTCAAACTGTCTTTACAACCCTGAGATCTCATCCTGGAGTTCTTTGTAAACTTTGGCCTTTCCTTGGTGAAAACAGGACTGGGTGCATGTCCATGTGGTAGGCCTGGTGTGAGGTCTCTCATCACACATTTCTGCTGCTTGAAGGGTTTGTGGGAAGATTGTTATTATCTGTTTCCACTTTGTAGCTTGATTTCTTGCTCTTACACCTTTTATTACAGTCCCTTCGGGTTGTACCTGGAATCAGCTTCTCTTGGTTTTGTCTTCTGCTCCTGCAGGATACCAGAAGATAACTGCAACAGGCGATCCTGTGAACTGGTGGAAGCCCTTCGGGAGCATCCTAAAAACCCTGACCAGATCCTGATTGGATACAGCAGGGGTTTGATTGTCCTCTGGGACCTGCAGAATAACAAAGCAACGCACCATTTCCTGGGCAGCCAGGTAGGGATTCAATCCACAGTCACTTCAGCAGGGGAGGAAGGGCTCTCCCTGACACTCTGGAGACAAATCAGGTGCAGGGAGAGCCTGACAAAGCTGCATTTTTAGTAAGAACGGGTTGTTTTAGGGAGATAACAGCTCTCTGCAGAGGAATCATTTGTATGTCTTTTTTTATTTTTTTTTTTTCAGCAACTGGAGAACCTCTACTGGCAGAGGGATGGCAGTAAATTCATTAGTTGTCACTACGATGGAAGTTACGCCCAGTGGCCAGTATCCAGTGACAACAGGCAGGCAGAGCCTCTGGAAAACACTGTGCCTTATGGTCAGTAAGTGAGGTTTAACTGCTGTGTATTTGTCCAAACTCAAACTAATCCTGAGCTTGTGCAGGATGTTCAAGTCACAATTCTCCCTAGTGTTTAATGGCAAAATGCAGAGGTGCCTCTTGAACAGCTTGTAAGCCTGGACTAAGGGATTTCAGCTCAGTTTTTCTCTTGAATTTCAAACTTCTTTGCGTTGTTGAAGTCTGTCCTGAATATGGAGAGAAAGTCTTGACAATATTAGTGCCCCTTATGAAGAAGGGTGTTGGTGATTCAGCTCTGGTGAATCTGCTGATGTCCTGTTGAGCAGGAGTTGGTTGGATCCTGTGTAATTAATAGCGAGCTGAGTGTATTTTTTGGTCGACCTGAGCAGTGATTAAATGAAGGTTCTGATTTGCTGGACACCATCAAATGGGGATGACCTCACCTTTCGAGTGCAGAGAAGCTTCTGAAGCTCTATCACTTCATATTAGTTTCAGGAATGGCTGTGATTTTAGCAATCCTTTCTAGTTAATCAGCTCCTCCAGCAGCACTTCTACTCCCTAGTGGCCATCAGCAGCATGGTTTAGAACTTCCCCTGAGCCTAGGCTGTGTTTTGCTGTGGAGTTCTGTGGTCAGTGTGCCCCAGAAGACTTGTCTGATGTGGCTTGGTCAGGGGAGGTGGTGCTGGCTCCTGCTCATTCAGCTGATTCCCCTTAGGGTGGAGGGTGAGGTGACCTGGCTGAAGCAGAGTCAGCAGCTTCTGATGTAAAGATGCACTTCCTGAATTGTAGCAAATAACTCTGTTTTCTCAGGTCCTTTTCCTTGCAAAGCCATCTCCAAGATCTACTGGCAGACAACAAAAAATGGGTGAGTTTGTGGTGTATCCCTTAATCTCAGCTGTTTGAAGGGTGCAGCGTGCAATGCTGTTTGAACCCTTTAGAGTAACATTATAAGAACTTGTTGTCAAACTTTCTTTGACGTTCTTTAAAATATTTTTTGCTCCTCACTTCAGCACAGACCTCTTTAACTCTTTCTTTTTCTTAAGGCTCCCCTACATAATATTCCAAGGAGGAATGCCCCGGGCTAGCTATGGGGACCGGCACAGTATCTCTGTCATCCACGGCAGCCAGCAAACAGCCTTTGACTTTACCTCACGAGTGATAGACTTCTTCATCATCTTCAGTTCAGATCCTGCTGCAGGTATGTGGTGAAAGGGCATTACTGAGGAATTAGGGTAGCTGTGCATGCGTGTGGAAATCTGCCTGGTATAAATAGCATATGAAATGTGATAAGGAGGTCAGTTGTTTGGGGAGTTTCTGAGACTTCACAGAGAATCACAGAATCATTGGCAAAGACCCTTAAGATTGAGTCCAGCTGTGAAAGATTCCCATTTAAAAGTGAAATGTAAAATACTGGTGTAAATAAAGGGCTGGTTACAAATGCCATACATTCCTCAAAAAAAATTAGGCTACTCTGTTACTGAGAGATTCTTTTAAGCTTTTATCTGTTTAAGCTGGACATTGGACATAACCAGGTCATGAAATGAGGATCTGAATATTGTTGTTTGGAAATACCACTTCAAAGGAGGCTAATAATTAAAACCAGAATTTACTCCCACTGAGACACTGCTTCTTTTAATTAGTACCTGGATTTGTGTCTGGAGCTTTGGGTAATAAATCAGCAAAGGGTGACATAAAACCAAGGGTCAGTATATGGAGAACTTCGTTTCCTTATTGCTAGTGAATGTAAACTGAATAGTTCTCATTCCTGGAATTTTGTAGAGCTTGTCAGATTCTTGCTTCTGTTGGAGAGCTTTCTTGCCCTTACTTCTGCAGTAACTGTACATTCTTCCTTTTCATGAAACTGTAAAGGGTTTTCCCCAAGAATTCTTTGTTTAATGCTGGTGTAGTTCTTGCTTCTGGCAAACTTGGAGTAACCGAGTATAAAACGCTATTTCAAGCTCCAAAAATGTGCAGTATTGGAAGCTGGATCAGACTAAACTGCAAATTGTTCAGGAGCTTGTAAGTAAATCTTCTGTTACTGGATCTTCTCAGGTTTTCTAGTCTCTGATTTGCCTGCTAGACTGGTTTCCAAAGCAATTTGCCCTGTGTCCTGCCAGGGAGGGTGGTGACAGCCACAGCTCCACATCCCAGTCTCTCAGTGCAGGTTGGATCCCTCTGGCCTCTTCTGGGAAGCAGAGCACTGAGCAGTCCTGTTCTGGGATCCAGGGGAGGAATGTCTTGGGAGAAGAGGCAGAAAGAAACAACTTTTGGATTCCCTCTTGCCTCTCTTCCTAGATCTTAACAGACCCTCTCAGGTCACAGAAAAGAGAGCAGAGAAATGCAGTGTAACTGAGCAGAAGTGTCCGTATTTGTCTGTTCCTGATTTTCCCTGCACAACACTGCCTTTATAAGTATTTTCCAAGTGTGCAGAACCCACAGGTCTAAACCTTCAAGCTCACAGTGCTGATAAACCTGAGGTACTGTTTCGTACCTCGAGTTCAATGCCTTTTACTTTCTATGAAATTGTCAGAGTGGAGATTCTGGATGATGGAACAAAAGTCATAAAGATTAAAAAAAAATTTGAGTTTCTTAGGTCAGAGTTGGACTGCTTAGAGTTCAGGTTCTGGATATGATTAGAAATCCTTCAGGATGAAATAACTGAACAAACAGGCTTTGTATTTCTGTTTCTCAAGAATTGAATTATCCAGTTAACACCACTGCTGGTGGGTTCAGACAGGAGCTGCTACAGGAAACTGAAACTGTTGCACTTAGATGAGGAAGTTTTTTACAATAAAATGAGGTTTCTGTGGTTGACAAGCTTCCTTGTGGCTGATTGCCTAAGCTTAGTGGATCTACACAGCTTGCCTTGTTTGCCCTTAAGCAGTCTTCCCTGCAATGGCAATACCAAGGTATTAATTGTATACCAAAGCCACTTAATTTAATAAGCAGAAAGCTTATGCATTGCAGCTTGGTCATAGCTGGTGACTTTCCACTACCCTGAATATGCTGTGGAAACAGTTTTTAAAAAGGACAGCCCTTCCTGTTTCTCTTTTTTATTTTTATTTTAAAATGAGGTGGGTGAGTGTATGGCAATCATGACAAATTCTACTGTGCCTGCTACTTCAGCAACTTAAAATAGATTCTTGCCATAAGAAACGAGCTCAGATGTGTGTTTTTGCAGGGAAAAAATTGTTAAAACAGAGCACTTTTGGTTAATGTTGGCAGTAGCAAACTGCAGGGCTGTAACAGAACAGGGATGGTATTATTTCTTGTATTATGAACTTCTGTGGGCACATGATGGTACATAGGAAAGCAAAGTAAAACTGAATAGAAAACTTTTTTTTTTTTCATGAAGAAACTGAACTAATTAGTGATGTGTTGTGGCTGGGCTAGTCAGAGGTGAAACTTGGGGTGCCTCACTCTAGTGATGCCAAGTACTAATTACTTGAATTTAATTTTGCTGAGTGAACAGTGTTGGTATGTGCCTTCTTGCAAGTGTGTACTAGGTAGTGAACCAAGTAAAGAAGGGAAGGTCGGGGAAAAGCTGAGTTAGGTACTTTGCTAATGGCTCACTGTTTATCAATCCCAATCCAGCTTTATGTTCACTCAGATTTCTGTAGCTGTATTAATTGTCACTGCTGTGAACTGGTCTGTGGTTTTGGTTTTTCCCACCAGTTTGCTGCTGTGACTGACTCATGAACCTTGCTGCAATAATGTCCTTGTAGAATAAGTTTTTTCCACTCAAGATTTTCCATTGTAACTAGAATTAAAATTCTTGTTGGTGTCAGATGTCACCAATCAAGTTACATTAACATATTTCATACGTAGCTGTTCCTAATGCACATAAGAATTATTAGGTGATGTTTACAAAGAAATCGAGAGGATGTGTCACAACATATGAGAAGAAGAGAAAACGGAAAGTAAAAGAGCTGAATTGTAAATACTTGTCAGTTCAAGCACAGAAGCATTCTGCAGAACCCAAGGCATTAGCATGTTTAAGCAGCTTAGCCTGGATGGACTGTGGTCCTAACACAGCACTAAATGGGTCACTGCTGGGCTGTATGCATGTCTTTCCACCCAGTGCTGTTAATTAACTGCAGGTAAAGTCTTTGCAATTCTGGCTGTTACAGTTGTAAGTATGAACTTTATATTACTTAGTCATTGTTAACAAACTTTTTACTCTGCGATAGAATCTATTAAAAGTCACTGTCACAGTCCCAGGAGTGATGTAAAGAAACACAGATTTGCAGTAAATCTGTGAGTGTCTTCAGATCCATTCATACTCAATATGCCCAGTTAACACAGGAGCATTTAAGTTTTTTTCCAACAAAGATGTTGACGTGGAGCTGTGTGATTCCAGTTTTCAAAGCAGCCTTGCAGGGAGTTTGTTTGCACTGACCTTGGATGGCCAGTTTAGTCAGCCTCAGTGAATGCTGTTTCTGCAGAGTTTGATGACCCCTCTGCCCTGGTGGTGCTGGCAGAAGAAGAGCTCGTGGTCTTAGACCTGAAAAGTGCAGGCTGGCCAGCAGTGCACCCTCCATACCTGGCCTCCCTGCACTGCTCAGCCATCACCTGCTCTCACCACGTCTCCAACATCCCACTGAAGCTCTGGGAGCGGATTATCAGCGCTGGGAGCAAGCAGAACATTCACTACTCCAGTATGGTATGGCAGCTCTGTGTCCCTCTGCCTCTGTGCCCCCCCTCTGTTCCTACATGTTTAGGTCAGTGTGGCTGCCCGGGGTGTGGGTGGTCTCTGTTGCTGATGATCTGCAGAGTTCAGCCCCACCAGACACTGTCCTGCCTCTTAACAGGGTCGAGAGAGGCTTTTTCCCAAAGCACCACCAGTACAGTTACACTGGGGAATTAAAATGTGATTTTTTTTTAAGCTTTGACGAGCCAGAGGGGAAGTCTGAGTGTTCCCAGCTGTTGGCGGTAACAAAGTTCTCGTGTAAAAGCATGAAGCTTCTCAGGGAAATGTGTAGAATGCTTTCTGAAAGGCACAGTTGGTGTCAGAACGGGAAGATCTAATCCAAACAAAAGCTGACAGCATGGACTGTTTCACTGCCACTTGCACTGGAGTTCGTGCCCTCGTGCTGTCTGTGTTCTCTCCACACTCACTGCCTGGGCAGTCACACACTCCTTTTCTCTTCTCTCACTGTGTTTGCAGCCGTGGCCGATCGATGGCGGCACCAACATCGCTCCGGATCCTCCACAGAGGGACTTGCTGCTAACAGGGTAGGTACTGACCTGAGAACCATCAGGGAGCCCTTTCCAGTTCCACTTCCCCTTTTCTGACTGACTGAGGTTTTCCTGTGCAGTTAGTCTGCTCATCTTTTAGGGCAGAGTCTGCAGCTTTACAGTGCAGCTTCCCAAATCTGTGCTGCTGGCTTTGTAAAGCCAATTAATTTTGCTGCTTCTGAGCAAACAGGTCGTGATGTCCACAGATAACCCAGAAAGTGGCTGATTTTTAGTTTTTATGTGTTATCCTTTCCCCCTACTCCCAAAGCGTGTAGGAGTGCAGCCACTAATCCAGCCTGGTTCAAAGGCAGCAGTGCAAAAGTGGAGCCTAATCTTTCATGTTTTGAAGCATTTTTCCCTCTACCTTACACTCTGAATCTTAAAATAGAGGTTAGCTTGGACTCCTGTCTGCTTTGATCAGCATGAACAGATCTAGCTAAGAGGTGAAAGCAGCTAGCAAGAGATTGACTCATTGCATAAAAATGTACCATTTTCTTTTCAAAGCACTTCTGAGAGTTTCAGTGGGCTGTTCCTCAGATTTCATTCTTGATGGAGCATGTTAGAAGGTCCTACCCTTGTGTTGGAAGACTGTTGCAAATTTTCACCTGGAGAACTAAGATTAAAGCTTGATTTTTTTTATTTTTATTTTTTTTAAATATAATTGTATATTTTCTCTTCCCTTGCAGTAACAGTATTTTTGCTTGGATGAGTTTTTCCTTCCATATGCTAAGCTTTTTGCCTTTTCCATGTCTTTTTGGCATAATCCTAAATTAGTCTAATGGTGTCAGATCACCCAAGAACAGCTGGATTAAAAAGCCCCAACAACCTAAAACAAAATCAAAAACCCCAAAAAATACACAAGAAGCCAAAAATCTTTCTCTCTGTGGTTTGGTTTTTTTTTTTTTTTTCTGTATTTCCTCCTCTTTTTTACTTTCCATGTNCCATCACCTGCTCTCACCACGTCTCCAACATCCCACTGAAGCTCTGGGAGCGGATTATCAGCGCTGGGAGCAAGCAGAACATTCACTACTCCAGTATGGTATGGCAGCTCTGTGTCCCTCTGCCTCTGTGCCCCCCCTCTGTTCCTACATGTTTAGGTCAGTGTGGCTGCCCGGGGTGTGGGTGGTCTCTGTTGCTGATGATCTGCAGAGTTCAGCCCCACCAGACACTGTCCTGCCTCTTAACAGGGTCGAGAGAGGCTTTTTCCCAAAGCACCACCAGTACAGTTACACTGGGGAATTAAAATGTGATTTTTTTTAAGCTTTGACGAGCCAGAGGGGAAGTCTGAGTGTTCCCAGCTGTTGGCGGTAACAAAGTTCTCGTGTAAAAGCATGAAGCTTCTCAGGGAAATGTGTAGAATGCTTTCTGAAAGGCACAGTTGGTGTCAGAACGGGAAGATCTAATCCAAACAAAAGCTGACAGCATGGACTGTTTCACTGCCACTTGCACTGGAGTTCATGCCCTCGTGCTGTCTGTGTTCTCTCCACACTCACTGCCTGGGCAGTCACACACTCCTTTTCTCTTCTCTCACTGTGTTTGCAGCCGTGGCCGATCGATGGCGGCACCAACATCGCTCCGGATCCTCCACAGAGGGACTTGCTGCTAACAGGGTAGGTACTGACCTGAGAACCATCAGGGAGCCCTTTCCAGTTCCACTTCCCCTTTTCTGACTGACTGAGGTTTTCCTGTGCAGTTAGTCTGCTCATCTTTTAGGGCAGAGTCTGCAGCTTTACAGTGCAGCTTCCCAAATCTGTGCTGCTGGCTTTGTAAAGCCAATTAATTTTGCTGCTTCTGAGCAAACAGGTCGTGATGTCCACAGATAACCCAGAAAGTGGCTGATTTTTAGTTTTTATGTGTTATCCTTTCCCCCTACTCCCAAAGCGTGTAGGAGTGCAGCCACTAATCCAGCCTGGTTCAAAGGCAGCAGTGCAAAAGTGGAGCCTAATCTTTCATGTTTTGAAGCATTTTTCCCTCTACCTTACACTCTGAATCTTAAAATAGAGGTTAGCTTGGACTCCTGTCTGCTTTGATCAGCATGAACAGATCTAGCTAAGAGGTGAAAGCAGCTAGCAAGAGATTGACTCATTGCATAAAAATGTACCATTTTCTTTTCAAAGCACTTCTGAGAGTTTCAGTGGGCTGTTCCTCAGATTTCATTCTTGATGGAGCATGTTAGAAGGTCCTACCCTTGTGTTGGAAGACTGTTGCAAATTTTCACCTGGAGAACTAAGATTAAAGCTTGATTTTTTTTATTTTTATTTTTTTTAAATATAATTGTATATTTTCTCTTCCCTTGCAGTAACAGTATTTTTGCTTGGATGAGTTTTTCCTTCCATATGCTAAGCTTTTTGCCTTTTCCATGTCTTTTTGGCATAATCCTAAATTAGTCTAATGGTGTCAGATCACCCAAGAACAGCTGGATTAAAAAGCCCCAACAACCTAAAACAAAATCAAAAACCCCAAAAAATACACAAGAAGCCAAAAATCTTTCTCTCTGTGGTTTGTTTTTTTTTTTTTGTTCTGTATTTCCTCCTCTGTTTTACTCTCCATGTGCTGTTCTCCTGTGTGATGCGTGCTCCTGTATCCTCCCCCCAGGCATGAGGATGGCACAGTGAGGTTTTGGGATGCCTCTGGTGTCTGCTTGCACCTCCTTTACAAGCTGAGCACGGTGAGAGTGTTCCTCACAGATGCTGACCCCAATGACAACATGAACACCCTGGGGGAGGACGAGTGGCCTCCGCTCCGCAAGGTGAGAGAGCTGCTGCTGGGAGAAACTTCCTGAAAACCTGGGGAGTTCTGATTCCTGCCCCACTTAAAGACCAGCCCCTCTCTGTTCTCTTGCCCAGGTTGGTACCTTCGATCCTTACAGTGATGATCCAAGACTGGGGATCCAGAAGATCTACCTGTGTAAATACAGTGGATACCTGGCTGTAGCTGGTACAGCAGGACAGGTATTGGAATATGAGCCATCAACATCAAATTGTTTTCAGTGCAGGTTTCAGGGTAATCTGGAGATCTGCTCAAATTCAAAATGCTTATTTATCTCGTAGTAAATTGATCTGTTTCATGGGAATGCTTCATGGGACCATGTGCTCTGGTGAGGCCCCACCTGGAGCACAGGAAGGACATGGAGCTGGTGGAGCGAGTCCAGAGGAGGCCACCAAGTCTTCCTTAAAAGGAAGGAGCAGCTCTGCTGTGAGGAAAGGCTGAGAGAATTGGGATTGCTCAGCCTGGAGAAGGGAAGGTTTGGGGTCACCTAATTTCAGCCTTCTGCTGAAAAGAACCTACAAGAAACATGGATGGAGACTACTTACAAGGTCCTGGAGTGACAGAACAAGGGGGAGTAGCTTCAAACTGAAAGAGAGTAGGTTTAGATTAGATATTAGGTAGGAAGAATAACTTTACTGTGAGGGTGGTGAGGCACTGTAACAGGTTGCCTGGAGAGGTTGTGGGTGCCCCATCCTTGAAAGTGTTTAAGGCCAGGTTGGATGGAACTCTGACCAGAAAAGGTGTCCCTGTGCATGGCAGGGGTTAGAACTAGGTGATCTTTAAGCTGCCTTCCAGCCCAAACCATTCTGGGATTTTCTGCTCTCTCTAGCTGGTATTTTAGACATTATCTGCTGTTACTTACCTGAGAGGTGCTGTAGGGAAGGGCTGCAGCTTGGAGATCTTCCTGCCCAGCAGAAGCTGCAGCCAGGGTTGTTCTCTTCCCTTAGGTGCTGGTGATGGAACTGAATGACGAGGATGCAGAACACGTGGTGGACCATGCTGAAGCAGATCTCCTGCAGGACCAAGAGGGCTATCGATGGAAAGGTCACGAGAAGCTGAAAACTCGAGATGGGCCTGTTCGATTTGAAGCTGGTTTTCAGCCATTTGTCCTTGTCCAATGTCAGCCACCAGCTGTGGTCACCTCTTTGGCCCTGCACTCAGAGTGGAAGCTTGTGGCCTTTGGTACCAGTCATGGGTTTGGGCTTTTTGACCATCAGCAGAAGCGACTGGTCTTTGTGAAGTAAGTGTCATCTTTCCAGAGGGTCTGTGGGAATCCTTATGTTAATGATGACCTGGAATTACTAACAAAGTGATTTCTCAACAGCTGTCACTGTAGCATGAAGCTCTGCTTCTTTTTTCTCCACCCTTGAAGATTTTCCAGGATATATAAGTGTGTTCCAACATTTGTGTGTAGCCTGTTGGACTCTCGGGAGTGATTGCCACCCAGCAGAAAGTGTCCACATGGCTGCTGTCTCCTCCTTCCAGGTGCACGTTGCATCCCAGTGACCAGCTGGCCTTAGAAGGTCCCCTGTCTCGTGTGAAATCCTTGAAGAAGTCCCTGCGTCAGTCGTTCCGGCGGATCAGAAGGAGCCGTGTGTCCAGTAGGAAGCGGCGAGGAGGTGGTGGGAATGCCTCAGAGGTGAGGGGTTCACCTTTTTGGGGTCTGTTTGCAGCTTGGAGCCTACTGAGACTGCCTAGAGCAGGAGGTGGTCTCAGCCCTGCTATCAAATCAACAGCTGTTGGTATGAGGGAAAAATGGCAATTTCTGATGCTGCTCTGTTAGACAAAAACAGGCACATAAAAACGTGCAGTTCAGAGGACAAGTTCACCTGTGTGACTGCTGTGCCTTTCTTTGCTGCCACGCTCCCTCTCTCTCCCTGCTGCCTACCCCTGACTGACAGAGTGTCTCCTCACCTGTGAAGGTGCAAGAAGCAAATGCCAAGTTTGACCAGGACACGTTGCAGGAGATGGAACTGGCTCCGGTCCAGCGCAAGATCGAAGCGCGCTCGGCAGAAGATTCTTTCACTGGCTTTGTGCGAACCTTGTATTTTGCTGATACCTTCCTGAGAGACAGTGAGTAGGAAAAGCATCTCTCTCTTCTTCCAAATGGGTTTCTACTTCTGCCAAGGAGTGTATTAGGATTTACTGCCAGGAAAACTCGGCACCTCCTGTGTCCTACTTTGTGCTGTGCTGAAAAGCTGATATAGAACAAGAGCATATGTTGTCATGTGGAATTGTTATTCAGCCATTCTGGGCTGCTCACTAATCCAAGGAAAGTGGCAGTTCATCTTTGAATCAAGTCTTGATGTATGATTATCAAACATGCTGGATTGGCATCTGACTTGCTCTCATTGCTCTGAAGTTCACTCCTGTCTCCAGCAGAGCCTTTAACTCTGGTAAAAGTGGTGGCTGGTTGTGCATCAGAGCCCAAACTGATAGCATGCACACGTTTACTCTGCTCATCTGTGATAAAAAAGTGTGAAAACTGGACACAGCAATTGTGGTGGTTCATATGGTGGCACTTTTGCCTTTGCTCATGTGCAGTGCCCTTTCTAAGGGCTGCTGGTGGACATGTGTTGGGAAAAGAATGTTAACAACTTGCAGTGTGCCTGGCAGTTCTCCCCTAATCTAAAGATATTTAGGGTTCAAACAGAGAGGGGTTTTTTATAGCTAAGGAAAGCTGTTATGTCATGGTGGTGCCTTGAAGGGTGCAAACAGAGGGGGTTTTTTTATTGCCAGGGGAAGCTGTTATGTCATGGTGGTGCCCAAACAGACAGGGTTTTTTTATAACCAGGGGAAGCTATGGTGGTGCCTCGCTCATGGGCTTTTTTGTCACTGCAGGCTCCCGGCACTGCCCGTCCCTGTGGGCTGGCACCAATGGAGGCACAGTCTACGCCTTCTGTTTACGTGTTCCTCCAGCTGAGAGGAGGATGGATGAGCCTGTGAGGGCAGAGCAGGGTAAGTGCCTGGTGAAAGCAGGGCTCTGCTGCTGGGTCTGAGCCATCACTCACAGGAGTTATGGCAGAAAAGCAGGGGCACTCAATGAGTGCTGTTTAGCAGTGATTGGAGCCAAGTGTGGCAGTGTCTGAGCAATGGTCACTGCAGCAGCTGAACTGGAGCTCCAGCACTGCTTGATGTGCCTCAGCCTCATTTCCTACTCACTTCAGTAATGTAAATTTGTGTCAGCTGTCACTGAAGTTTGCCATCAACCCTCACTGCACATGTCCCTCATTCTGACACAGGGCCTGTTGTCTTTATGTAACAATAGTTTCTGTTTAACACAGATCAGTCCAGTCAGAGTGTCCTAATGCCCTTCAACTACCAAACCACAGTATATAGAGCTCCAGCACTAAGAGGATGTGAATGAGTTTCTAACAGTGTTTCTGACTAGACTCGTGTTTGTTTTTTCTGTTTGTTTTTCCTCCTTATCTTGCCTGTCTAGCCAAAGAGATTCAGCTGATGCACAGGGCTCCTGTTGTGGGGATACTTGTGTTGGATGGACGCAGCACTCCCCTCCCAGAACCTCTAGAAGTAGCACATGACCTTTCCAAGAGTCCTGATATGCAAGGCAGCCACCAGCTGCTGGTGGTATCTGAAGAGCAGTTTAAGGTGAGTGTCACCTGTTGAGGAAGGGAGGTGCCTATGAACTGTGCATGAAATCTGCTAAAGCACAGGGCACTGCTCAGTGGAGAGAGAACTCTTGGGAGTGCTTGTTCTCCTGAAGAACAGTCCTGGGACAGCACTTCTGTTTGGTACAGTCCATAAATCAGGTGTGTGCTGGCAAACTGGGTGTTCAGCATAATGCTGCACATGCTGAATATAGAAATTTTATGCCTATATTAAATTATGCTCTTTGGACAAGGCTGCTTCTGCTGTTGGGTAAGAGCTTTTCTGTTATTAGTGGAGAAGCAGGAATTTGTAGGTATTCTTGTGAAGTAGCTTAAAAGTTTCTTGTTTTGCACACTAACTCAAATCCTGTTCTCTTTCTGTATTAATTTTTAGCCAAATAGGGAGGAGTTTGGAAAAAATAAGGGAGAAGTGCAGTTACAGCCTGAAGGCTAAAACTGATGTCAGAACAGAAAGAAATTCTCACACTGCCTGTGGCTGATTCATTCTCATGCCACGAGCAGTGGGCTGGCTCTGGTTCCAGCTGTGTGTATTCCCTGTGAATGGAAACATTATCCAGGGAGGGAGCAGCAGATGTCCTGGGGAGCTGCTGCTGCCTTTGTGCAGGAGGAGGTGTCAGTGTCTGGTTTCTGTGACAGGTCTTCACGCTGCCCAAGGTCAGCTCCAAACTGAAGCTGAAGCTGACAGCCCTGGAGGGCTGCAGGGTACGGAAGGTGACAGTTGCCAACTTTGGCAGCTGCAAGACTGACGATTACAGCGAGAACGACCTGGCAGTGCTGACCAACCTGGGAGACATCCAGATCATCTCCCTGCCCTTCCTCAAGCTGCAGATCCGCTACCCCTGCATCCGCAAGGAGGATGTGAGTGGCATTGCGTCCTGTGTCTTCACCAAATACGGCCAAGGTGAGGTGGGCTTCTCCCAGATCATCCCTCTTTTCGTGTGTGTGAGGCAGTGGGAAACTGTTTTTAGCTGGTGGTGCACACGTGAGACTATTTCAGAGATGTGTTCATTGTACTGACACATGAGTTAGAAAAAGCAGGAGTGAGTTTATTCCATCACTGTTAATGAATACAGGAGTGAATAGTGGTTTTCAGCTTGGATGTGCCCTTTAGAACACTTCCACCTGGCTACCCTCCCCTTGTCTAGTGTGGGGGAAATGGCTCGGGGAAATGGCTCACTGTGCCTCATGTACATGCCTGTGTATCAGCACTCGCATTGCAAAACTGAGATGTAACTTTCTATGGCTGCTGAAGATGATTTGCTGCTTTCCAGTTCATTTTTTTGCATCTTTCTGTGCTGTTTTTCCCAAGTGTCAGCACAGGATGACAGAATTATGTCTCAGTAAAACTTAAATTGCACAGAGGGGAGCTGGGGTAATATCTTCCTCAATGACCCCTCCTTGCTTAGACAGAAGGAAAAGCAAACCCTTTCTGCCAAACATAGGTCATGCCTAGATCTGTTCTTTTCTAGGATCTCCTTTGGTTCTGGAACTGTTTCCTGAGAATTGCCCTTATAAATTCCCAATCCCCTGTAGGTTTCTACCTGATCTCGCCGTCGGAGTTTGAGAGGTTTTCCCTTTCCACCAAATGGTTGGTGGAGCCCCGGTGCATCGTGGACGTGCCAGAAGTGACGAGCAACAATCACGTGCACAACAAGTCTGGCACAGAGAATGCTGCAAGGAATTCCAGGTAATGTCTGTAACACTCCTGCACACTGGCTGTGGCTGAGCAGGGAGCAAAGAAAACCCCTTTGGGGTTAACATCCACAGAGAGGCTGGCATCAGGAAATGTAACCTTCCCCTGATGTTTTTTCCTGCTTGGAGTATATTTGGTAGGACAAAGCAGGAAGCTTTGGAACTGGTATCACTAAGCTGGTGTCACAAATTCAGAGCAAGCCCTGCCTTGCTTTGCTTGTTCCCGAGTGCTGAGGCTGAGCTGTTTGCTCTGTGAAGGGAAATCCAGCATTCCTCCTCTCCTCTGGGAACATCAGCGAGTAACAGTAGGTCTGACACTCACAGAGATCCTACAAGAATATTATTCCAAGAGTTTAAACATGTTCTGTGGTGCCTGTGGACTGGTGAAGCCCTTCCTACACTCAGCAAACCATTCAGTTGATGTGCACCGAAGCCTCTTGTAGCTGCCAAGAACACACAGGAATTCTCTGCACCCCTCAGCATCAGTAATTGTTTTCTGCCTCCTTTCCTTTTTTAGGGGACCAGGAAAGAGTCCAGATGATGGTGGAGAAGATGGTAAGTGAAAAAAATAAGTGTAGCATGGCGTGTGTAAACCTCAAAATGTCTTTCCTATTGCTGCAGTTGATATTTTCTGCCTAAGAAAGGGGAAAATAAGGAGGGATGTGGGGGAACATTGTCACTTGCCTGGGCTGTATTTTAGTTGATAGCTCTGATACAAGTTTTGTGTGGAAAATTCCCTTAAAGGATAGAACAGAGTTTTTGCTAGAGGAAGGGTCTGAACTTAGATCTTCTGTTATCCAAACTAGTATTGCTGAAAAAAAAAAACAGCTCAGTGTGTGAGAGGCTTTAAGGCTTAGTTGTGAAACATTCAGTAAAGTCAGAAAGTACTGAACGTGGGGAAAAAATCCAGTTCCATTGTGTGTTTCTCCAAAACTGCATTTATTTCAGGAAAAGGGGAAAACATTGTTAGGTAAAAGCTTTTTCCTACTCTTTTTTAGAAAGGAAGTCTGGGAGGCTGATGGAACATGCCTTACTCAATGATGAAAGTGAGTGAGATGAAGTCTTGCTGCTGAGAGGGAAGGTGCCTTTCTGGGTGGGAAAAGAAGAAAGCTGCTGGGAATTTTGTGGATTCCAGTTCCAAGGGATCTGTAATTACTGGTAGAAATGCTGGATTTTCTTGAATCCCCAGAAATGAGGGGTTGGACAGATAGCCATGGCCTTGGGCAGGGGTTGTTCTGCAGAGCTGCATTCCCTGCTGAGATAAGAGAAGGATCTTTATTTCCAGTAGGACTTGTGTAAGATGACAGCTGGAACAGACAGTTCCTTTGGGGCTCTGGTACACGGGGATTGGCAGCGTTTCATCTGGCAAATGACTGCTTGAGTCCTGTGTGCCAGCCTGCCCAGTAAAAACCTGGTTGGAGAGGCAGTGATGATCTAAGGACTGACCTCGGAGCTGTGGGAGGCAGGTTCTGGAGGCTGTTCAGGGGGGGTGGAATGTGGTCAGGCAGCTGCCTGAAAGCAGATCCCCTCTGGTTTGGCTCACTGCTTTAACCCTCTGCTTTCCAGAAGTGCTGAAGGAGATCCAGAGTACTCTGGAGGGGGGCAGAGGGTGAGTATCAACCAACTTCTCCTCCTGATGGCTGGGGCTGGCAGGGGAGGGGCAGCTTGAGGTGCCAGCAGGGGGATGCCCACCTGATGGCAGGGATCCTTCTGCTGGAATCTGGTCACCTGTGCATCCCACGAGCTACCAAAGGGCAATAATGACAGGCAGGTTCTCTTTCACGTGCTGTCCCTTGACTTTTTTTTATGAATAATGCTTTGTCTCTTTCTCTCCGAAAAGCAGGAGAGATCACATTCCCACCTCCCCAAGGAACAGGACTCTGAGTATTCGCATACAGGTTTCTATTTGTGTCAACCCATACTGATCTAAGGGCAGGCCACACGGGCTTAGTTGGTCAAGGATGGGACTCTGGAGTTTTAATCCTGGCTTGACACTGTCCCTTGGATGTGTTCAGTGTCTCTGCTCCCATTCTGTCTGTACAATAGAGCTGAGCTACCACCACGGCTGCGGGGCTTTATCTCACCTCCCTAGAATGGTCAGGGGCTACCAAGTGTAGGCAAAGGACTACTGTGTGCAACGGATGCAGGAGGCTTGGTGGGGTCGGGAACTGCTGGTGTGGAAGGATCAGTGACTGCCTGACACGCTCTGCTCTGTGCACTTCCTCTGGACACTGCCTCATCCTGGTCTTCTGTCGGCATCTGGGAGTGGATGGGATGAGACTGCACTGCAATAAGGAATCTCTTCTTGTGTCATTGCAGGAGCTATGCAGAAAGAAATTTGGCAAGAAGTCCCGTAGGACACGGACTAAGTAATGGAGGAGGTAGGTGAGGCTAAAGATATTCAAAGTAGCCAAAGGAAGCAGAAAGTAGAATGAAATTACTTCAGGTTATTTAAATGCTTTGTGCAGAACTCTGACCTGAATTTTCAGGGTGGGAATCTGCTGCTGAGTGGTGTGCGAGCACTGTTCAGCACCTTACAGTGGTAGAGGAAGAGCTAAAAATCCTCTGAAGGCTCCTGACTCTTACCCTTGTCACAGAGTGAGCTGCTGAGGCAGCCAGAGCTCCCGGCAGCAATCTGACCGTATCAACTCATTAACTCCCATTAGCTTTCACTGCCGCCTTTTCAAATGGCTTCTGCATTCTCCCCTCCTACAGCAGATTGACCAGAACTCATCGAGGACTTCCTGGCATTGGATCGAGTGCCATAACGCTACTGACTGGGCAAACCGTCCCTGGGGAGAAGGCAGCAGCGCTCCCAGCAGCCAGCCTGGGGAGCTGCGGCTCCTGAGCTGTGCTTCTGCCTCTGCCTCCCCTTAGTGCCTCTTGGAGACCAGCAGGAGCCCGCCTTGCTTTAGGACAGCGGTGGATGCCAGGTCTGATGCACCACAAGCCTCTGAGTACATTTAACATTCAAATGTTTGCACATTTCTCTTTTCTACTGGGCTGGGTTTTAAATTATAAATGTTTTACTGCCTTGGTGCAGGATTTTAATAAACGCACACTGTTACCTCCAACAATTATTTTTTGTACATTTTTTTAAAATCTTATGGGTATTTCAGTTTTAACGGAAACATTTAGAAATTTACTTTAAGAGAAGAACATTAAGTAATATATGCTAGATTCCTGTGACTGCTGTATGTGGTATCTGAATGAGTAATTTTGGGGGTTGTTTGTTATGGTACTGTTAACTGGCTTTATGGATTTGGGTAGAATCTATTTTTGTAGCCATTCAAATTGGAGGAAAACTAATTGAATTTGATTTTTGTTTCAACACTACATTGCTTTTTTTTTTTTGGAAATAAAACTCTGAATTCCCTTTTGTGATCCTTGTCTCCTCTCATATCTATTCTGTCCTTCAGCAGCGGCTTTTATATTGCCCACAGATCCCTGGGAGAAGGTGGAGCTGCCCTGTGAGCTGAGGAGGGCACTCCTGGAGGAGAAGCAGAGTGGTGGGTGGGAGAAGCAAAGTGATTGTGTCGCCATCCTGCAATCCAAAGGGGATGGGGGCTGGTGCCAGGAAAGGGCACTGGTTGAGATGATGGTTCCTGGAAGGTCACTGCTGGTTTGTCTTGATGTGATGTGGGCGATAACACTGAAGGGAGACAGGATTGATCTGGCACTGCTGTCTGCTGGTGGATTTGGAATTGAAGCTGGTGAAACTCTGCAGGGAGTTTAAAATTCTCTCACCTAACATCACTTCTTTTTCCCAGCTAAGAAAAAGAACAAAGTATTCTGAAATTTTGCTACTGTAGCTTGCTTGCAGCACTGTGACAGCCAGTGAGGAAGAGCTAAATCCTCCTGGAATGGTGCTGAGTTGCTGTCCTTGGCACACTTTGGAAAGCTCTCCTTGGAAGCCCTCTTGTTCCAGGCTCTGTCTTGATCTTCCCAAGCAAGGCTGAGGGATCCTTTCTTACCTACAGCACCAGGATGGCACATTCTATTCTGCAGGAAAAAATGCTGGTAGAGTTGCTCAGCTGGTGCTTCAGGCACCCTTCCTTCTAAAAGTATTAATAACTCTTTTGAGACCTAATTTATTGGTAATGAGGTTTTAGAGAGCTTTCAGTTTCCATTTCCAAAGTAGTTTTCACTTCCTCATTTCTGTTTGCTTCGTTATTTCCTTGTCTCTTGCTGCAGGACTGAAGCTGGCAGGGAGGTGTCCTGCTGTTTCCACCTCTTGTGCCAGGCATTGATGCTGCAGATTTACAGGAAATTATGGTTTAATCAGCAGCTTCTGAGCTGGTGTGACCCTGTGAATGTGCATCATCCTGGTGCACCTAGCTGCTTCTTTCTGCTCCTCACAGATGGACTGACTCTAAAGCCTTTTCTGAGTATGTATTTTTGGCAGGCTTGGGGGAAGAGATGTGACAGTCCTACTAAGAAATGGCAGAAGCAATTTATTATCTTCTCCCTGTTTTCACCCACACAACCTGAAAAATACAGTGGGGTCCACTGGAAGAGTGAGAGAGTCACAAAAATGCTACCATTTATTGTAAACCCTGAAGTGCATTTAGATTCAAAACCAACAGCAATAAAAAAAAATTATCCAGGCTGCTTATTTTCCTCAAAGCACAAACCAGACTACAAATGGAATTGAGTATTAGGAAGTCCCTACCTTACTAATTCCTAATGCAATTAGGATATGTGCTGAGATGTGGCAGATTTTTTTTTTCCTAGCACACTTTGGAAGTGAAGGATTCACTGGAATGAGATCCTTGACTTGTGGGCAGAGACATTAAGAATCCTTTTAGAGCTCCTATGCGTAAAATACAGGAGAAATTGCAAAGAGACACAACAGGGCAAGATTGGAATTCATGAATTGTGCTTTCAGTTGTGTTCTGAGCTGAGCAGGAAGGGATGGAAAGGCTTGTGACAGAATTGGGGTGTATTTTTTGTGCTGTCAGAAAATGAGCAGCAGGTAAAATCAGTGATGGGATGAGATGATCGTGAAGGTGGAGCCTTCAATGAATGAATGTAAGCAGCTTTTGAATACAGTGGGGGAAAAAAGAATCCCTCTTCACCTCTCCCTTTCAGGAACTGCTTTCTGAGCCTTGTGGTTACTCTTAGCCTGCCCCTCAGCTGACACTAAAAATAATGGCCTGCTTCTGATCAGAGGGTTCAGCTGCTGCCAAACCCCTCAAATTTTGTGCCTACCTCTACTTTTCGCTTGAACTCCTTGTCTGGGATCTGAGAGAAGTTTGCTGGCCCTCTCCAAGAGCTAATGCTTTAACGCTTGGAAGCGCTCCGAGGGCTCCTTGGCCCTCATTAAGGTTGTTGCCAGTCAGGCTCTGGCAGTGCTTCCCCTTCTCGTGCCTTGTGCAGCCTCACAGGACTCTGGCTCTGGCGAGTGTCCCTTGGCTGCAGGACCAGAGTTACTGTTAACACCGACTTGAAAAAATCCTTCCAGCACTGCTGGCACAGTGTTCCCTGACCCCCACAGACCTGCTGCTCAAGGGGACAGCCTTGGATCACAAGTAAAGAACAAATTTTCCACATCTGAGTACACATATTGGGTCCCTAATATGGGATGCTGTTTTATAGTGGCCTGAGTTTTAGGTCAAATGCTTTCTGGTAACGTGAGCTCTTTTATAGGGTGATGTGTTTGCTGCCAACATTCTCTACTCCTAGAAAAGCTTGGCCTGGAGCTCTTTTTTTTTTTTTTTTTAATTTTTTAATAATAATACAAGCTTTCCTCAGATGTTTTAGCAACTGAATATTTGCAGAATTTGTCTAACAGTTCTATTAGAACATAATGTTGGAAGGAAAAGTACTTTTCATCTTGGTCATGAAGCCTGAGGCCTGTCTGGTTAGTGAGAGAATGAATTTCTTTTACAGCTTAATTGGTCTGTTTCTTAGACTATGGTTTGTGTCTATGGCAGCTCAAACAATTTCATGCCTGGACTCTGGTCCTGAATTCAGCCTCCAAACCACTGCCTCTGTGGGCTCAGGGATTGGGATGCCTTTAATTGGAGCAGGAATTGGTGTGGCTGAAAGATGAGACAGACTTTGGTGGAAATTTGCTTCTAAAACCCAGCAGGCCTTGCTAAGCCACGTTACACTTGGTTATCTCTTTCAAGCAAAGACCAAGGTTGTGCTGCAGCTGTAGCTGATTCCCTGGGATAAACCAGGTGGAAAAATCCCTTCAATATCTGCCACAAGCCTTTGCTCACAGGTAACTCAATGCCTTCACTCGCAGCCACAAGCACCAAGTTTTTGGGTTATTTCCATGCAGCACCTCAAGCTCTTCCTCCAGCATGATGATGATGATGATGGGGATGTCTGAGAAGTTCTCTGGGTTAGTTAGCTCCCCAGAGGAACTGCAAATCCCTGTGTGAAAAGGCTGCTGTAGCAGAAGGAAGGTCCTTGAGATCATCCTGGTGTTGGTTAATTTGTCCCAGCTGTTGCTCAGTAAAAATGGCCTCTCCCAAGTGTGATTTTCTGGTAATGAACCTGTTGTGTGATCAAACTCCTCATTTCCATCTTGCCTCTCGAGCCTTTTAGGCATGTTGGCTGATCCACGGGGATGGGAGGGATGAGTTTGCTGGGAACACAACCAAGACAGGAGAGCTAAAAGGCTCCCTGCATTTGTGGCCTGTTTCAGGAGGGAGGAAAACAGATAAAAAAGTACTTTGAGGCTCTTCCCTCTGCTCACCTCTTCCCCAGCTAAATGATCAGAAACTGATCTCTCTAGCTCTTTGTGGGACAGCTCTTGTGTGCAGAGCAAAGTTATATTTTAAGAGTTTTTTTGGCAAGAGAGCTCTCTTTAAGATGGATGGTCCTGAGCATTTGCTGACAGCATCAGGCAGAGTCACCCGAGGTTGGAAGGACTTTTATCTCCGAGGGCAGAGCCCAGCCTGTCCCTGACTCTTGCCCTTCAAAAGACAAGGATCTCTCCTTCCTGTTTGCTCCTCTGGCACGAGTCTGTGCATTGTGTGCTTATTCTTACAGACTCTGCATGTTGTTCATTTGTTTAAAGCCAATCTTCTCTGCTTAGGCTTAAGGCAGAGACTTCACAAAATGAAGCTTGGATTCTGCTCACACCCCCCTTCCTTAAGGGGAACTTATCTGTATCAGATTGCTGTGCTGAGCCCTTGAAAAGCAGGCTGAGCTCCTAAAAAACCCAGACTGGCAACACAAGGACATCTCTGAGCTGCTGAACATCACCCCAAAAGTCAGATATTGCAGCTCAAGCTCTGGTGGGGTAAGAGTCTGAGAAAGCAGAGACTGTGGCAGGATCAAGAGAAGGCTTAGTGTTATTTCTTAGGCAGTATATTGAGGCAAAATTGGCTTCAGCTGTAGCTGGGGGAGCTTTATTCCAAACTGCAGGTTAGCCACAGGAGTGGAATTTGGGAGAGGTATTTTTCAGGGGTGTGATTGTTCTGCAGACAAACACATCCTCCTGACTTTATTCTGACACAGATAAGAGCAGATGAAATGCAGGCTGTGACCAAAGGAGGTATCACAGTCCTTAATCACTTTGATTACCTGTGATCTTGTCAGTGCTCTGGCTCTTTGCTCACCCGTTCAGACCTGGTGATATTTGCCTGTGCTTTCATTACAGGAAGATGTTTTGAATGTAAATTAACAGTAATGAGGATGTGAAAAAAGTCAGTCTCAAGGAAATTAAGTTCCGTCATGCACAGTTTCTGGAAATAGTAAAATTTAAGCATTAAGTGATAGTTACTTACTATGGATGTAACCTTTAAAAAAGACTGGTTTAATTTTATACTTAACTTACTGGAGCTCCAGAGCAGGTGGCAAAACCTCAGCCCTAAAGACTCCTGAGACCCTTTGCTAAGAGCAGGGTCAGTCCAGGCACTGGGATTTCTGTTGTGCAGCATGCAGGGTCCATCCTTAAAACACCCTGTTTTGAAACTGTGGTAAGTGATACATGAGAATTTCAAAGTGAAATAATATCATGTCATCTCTCTGAAGTGCTTTGCCTTTTTAAAGCCTCAGACCCTGGATTGGATGGAAACCACTCCTGCTCCAATTCATCTCTGTTAGCTGATGTTGCACAGGCAGATTCCTCCTGACAGTTCTCTGTGCCCATTCAGCTTTCCCTTTGAGTTTTGTTCAAACCATTAAAAAAATCCTGTTTGAGGGTAAGATCTTCAACTAGTGATTTTTAGTGCACAAGAAAAATGCTCTTTTCTCAGTAACTCAATTTACAGGCATGAATTAATGTATCAGAGCTCCATATGCCTCATTAATTAATAACGTGGGATGCAGGTACCATTAACCTGGTAGGTTTTTTTTTTTGAGGAGAAGGAACAGAAAGAAGTTGTGATCACTTTTTTTTTTTGTTTCATAAGGCTGACCAGGCTTGATTGTGCAGGTGAACTTGCTCACTGATGTTCTGGATCTGCTTATGCACAGAAAGAACTTTCCATTGGAATGTGTCCTGAATGGAAGTGGCTCAAATTCTGTAAACCATTTCCTCATCACAGTGATATCTGGTGAGAGAGATTTATGTGAGGATCTCTCCTGTGCACAGGGAGAGGTGAGACCTCTCATAAAATGAAGAAGGATCTATAGAGAAGATTAAGGTAGTTAAATATCTGCAGTAGAGTGCAGAGCATAAGTCAGTGTAGTTAATATTAAATGGGAGAAAATATTTGTCACCCTATAAAATAAATGTCAAGCTTTGGAAGCAATCCCCTTGAAAAGAGAGTTTGAGTGTTTTCAGATGCCTGCCTCAGCAAACAACTCCCAGTTTGCTTCACATCTTTAGTAGCAAAACATAATAACAGCACCTCTGCCTCCAAACTGTAAAGACAGCATCACAGAGCATAAAAACGTGAGTGGCCCAAGATCTCATGAAAGTTTGTTATTTAACTACAGGATAATCTACTTTTGACAGAGCCTCTGTCCAAGTTTCCGAACCAAACCTTCTTCCAGGTCCAGTGACCTTCCTGTACCCTCCTCCTCATTCCCTCCCAGCGTTCAGGAGCTCCAAAATTGGAGTTTCACCTTTGTGGCTGAGGTCTGTTCTGCCCTCCTGTGTTGCTTGTTCCTGCTCCCTTTCTTCTCTTGGTGCGCATTTGTGCTTTTAAATTTAATTTTTAACTAACTAATGCCTTATGATCTGCAATAAGGGAATAAGCAGCAGGAGCAATTCCAGGTAAGGAGGGCACTCATTTAGGAGGAAGCTCAGCATTAGGTCAGCTCGCCTGTAAGATCACAGCGCTCTGAGGTGACCCCAGCACTGTGCAGAGGAAAGAGCTGGGGAATACAGAAGACACTGGAAGGAAGGAGTGGCCCCATGAAGTCAGTTTGGTTGTAACATGAGACCTCACCCTTAGCTGCACGATTCCTTCTGCCTTTATCTCTGCAAGCTTATTACAATCTGCTGGGGATTTTCAACTACCTGGGTGTAATCATTTCAGTCTGCACAATCTGACATTCCACTTTCAGCCTTTGATTTGTGCTTGGGGGCTCAGCTGCTTTCTGCAGAGCACTCATTTCCCACGGGAGAGCAGCCCTGGGGGCTGTAGCCCACCCCCCACCATTAAAAAAGCCTCTTGCTTTCATGTATAATTGGGTCGAAACTCAGTTTAAATCCAGGGGATTTCACTGACTCCGAGGAATTCTCTGTCAAACCCATGGCTCCCAGCTATGCAGAAACAGGGAAGGAGAGCAAGGACAGCTCATTTGAGGCCACCCAGGTTCCTTGGTGTGCCCAGTAAAAAGAAATCACAAAGATCACATGCTGAGTGCCAGAGCAGCCCGGGACACAGCAGCGGTGAGAGCAGAGGGATGAGCTGTGGGCCTGGTTCTGGCTGCTGCTCTGCCAGGAGCTCTCTGGGGCTCCCAAACTGGTGCTGCCAAGCCAGGACTGAGTTTAGAACAGGCTTGCCTGGCCTTGCCTGCTCGGTTTGCTCCTTCGAGACACAAACCGCAGAGGTCACTCAGGATTAGAAGGGAGAAGTCTGAGCCGTGTCTGAGCGCAGGGCAGAGTCCCTCAGCTCACCCAGATCAGGTCCATCCTGCCCAGAGCCCGGGGCTGCCCCTGACCCCTGGGATGGGGCCACAGGACACGGCCTTGCAGTGAAACAGGATCGCCCAGCCGCACAATTGGGCAACAAAGTGCTCCTGAAATATTTAAGGGGGCTGTTTTCAAACCTATGTAACTTAATTGTTTTGGTTTCTCCTTGCAGTCATGAATATTTTATTTGGCTTCCTCGGGTTATGGCTGGGGAAGAGGCCCTTGGAGACCTTTTGGCTTGTCTTAAAATAGCTGGAAGAAGGCAGCAGAGCCCTTACCAGTTTGGAACAGCGAGAGGTCAGGAATGAGAGGTCAGGAATTCTCTCTCAGTAGCCTGGGGTACAGGCTCAAAGGAGAATATTTTCTGTCAGTATGAGGCAGCATATGATAAGGAAGCAACAGAGGAGATATTATATATTAATGCAATGGGGAGGTGGGGTGAAGGAGGGGAGATAGATAAAAAAGATGTATTTTTAACAAGTTTTACAGGCTTCAGGGTCCTGACTGGATTGTCAATTCTACCTGCTATGGAGTCAAACCACTATTTATGCGTTTAGTGAGTTTAATCTTAAAAACAGATGTTCCTAAGAATAGCTTTGACTAATCTCTTTACCTGAGCTATTACCAAGCAAACAAGTTGTTTATGCACCTTAAGGGAATTTATGCAAAGTGTAATTTCTCTGATCAGTCACAGCCAGTTTCTACTCATTTTTTTGTGTGCTTGATTTAGTAATGTTTAAAAATTGAGTTATCTTTTTATGTCTCTTTTATGCAATAGCATCAAAAGCTTTTATTTTATGTAATTGCCTTAAGAATTTGCAGCGAAAAGGTGATTCTGATGTTTTATCACTCTCTAACAACTTTTTAAAATCATAGTGGCTGAATCCTGGCTGAAAGGACCTGTTATTTTGCATGAATGAAGAAATCTTTAGGGAACTCCACTATCCAGCCTACTTGGGGATCTGGAGCTGAAATCTGGAAGGGTTTCATCTTTCCTGGTGCTTATCTCCCTCTCCCTTGATGAGATATGAACCAACTGCCAGCATCTTGCCAGGAACACTTTAAAAGGCAAACAAATGTGTCCAGTCTGTGCAGAGAATTCAGGTTAGAGGTGCTGGGACGGCCAGGCTGGAGACTGGGGGGGTGAGGGAGTATCTGCACAGCGCCAGTTCAGCCTCTCTCATCTCAGGTAGCTCAGAGCAGACAGGAGTCTGCAGTGAATGTGATCAGTGGCTTCATCTCAGCCATCCCAGGGTGAAACTCAAATATCTGAGGCTTCTGACAAGTCACAAAAATCAAAGCCAGGCTGTGCAGAGCCTGAAGAGGCTCCAGCTGATGCTGATGGAGTTTGTTAGAGCCATTTCCTCCTCAAGAGCTGAATTTTTCAGAGCAGCTTCTCCTCCCTGCCAAACACACACACATTAGAAGCTTAGAGCTAAGAGCCCCGGGGCTTTTCTCCAAGATTCATTAAGGAATTAATGATCCAGGTGCCATCAGTCATTCTGGGCTTTACAGGAGACATTTCTCTTTTCTGCAGAGAGGGAGAGAGAGTTATTTGTGGGCAGTTAATAAAAGAAGGTGCTGAAATAATTAATCCTTGTTGCTCTACAGCCTCATTCTTGTGAACTAAGAGAAGTGGAGCATCCAGGGACAGAAGGCTCAGGTAAAATGTTTCTTGAGTTCTCCAGCTCAACCCCCAGTTTTTATCTTTGCTTCTTAATGGAGGAGTCCTCAAGGTACAGAACGTAACAGCCGGGGACTCTTGAGATGGACAAACAGGTCCCACCCAAACTAATGCTGCAAAGCGTCTAAAATCTTATCACATTTCATATTTGGGTCACTTGTTCTGGTGGCTGGCCAGACCTGAGTTCATTTTATTTAATCTCCAGCTCCTTTGGAAAGGCTTTTTGGGAGGGAGCAGGAAACCTTACAGATCCAGGGACATCCTTGGGGCAGTTCAATCCTGCTCAGCCTGGGGAGAGCAGGGGGAGGCTGCATGTGGAGCTCACACTGAGCATTTCTGCCTGCTCTGTTACCTGATTTCTTGAGAACACCCCAGGCAGGGCAAAACCATCCCTGAGTTAAACAGAGTTTCATGGACATGAGCACTGGCTGTGAGTAACCTCGGCCCGTCTGCAAGAGGAGAATTATTTTATTGGGAAATTCGAGTTGAAAGGAGATTTAGTTATGCTGCTCGATTTGGACTGAGATTTAGGCATAATGAGGGCAAAAATGGTGCCAGTTTTGTTGTCTTTTCAGTGCCAAACTGGAAACTGCTCTCCTGTTTCAGCAGAGAGCTTGGTATTGGCAAGGAGAGAGCAGAGGCTGAGCTGTTTGTGCTTGGCTCCCTGGAATAAAACTCCAGAGCTGCAGAAGAAAGGGGCCTATGATTTAATTCTTCTCACTGGNTTTTTTTTTTTTAGGTAGTTTTCATTGTGCCTCTTGCATTGTAGCAGATGTGTTTGGTTTTGGAATTGACCCTTTCAGTCTTTCTTTTGGGGTGCACCAATCATGCCACATCTGACCCTGACCTAGGTGAAATCCCACCTCCTCTTTTATCCCAAACTCTGCAAGCCAGCTGCTGCTATTGCTGGTTGAAAAGGTCAAAAGGTACCATGAGAAAGCTTGAATTATTGATGCCTTCCTTCCATACACGTGTAATTATCTGCTCTTGGGGCACAGCCCAGCAGAATCCCTGTCAGACTCCACAGCTGGGCAGGCTTGTAAGAACTCTGGAACAGACCCTGGGCTGCATGGGAACAAGGCAGGGGAGAGGGAATGTGTTAACATTGCATGGATGTGACCTGTGATCCGGGTTTGGGGCAGCTCGCTGGAATCAGTGTAGGTAGGTTGCAAAAAATGAATGTGCAGAGTGATAAAAGAAGGGGTTCAAGCAATTTGTACTGTGAATGAAAATAGAAACTTAATTCTTGAGTTCCAGGCCTTTAATATTAATGATTGTACTTTCCTCTGTATGGGTTGGGAGAATCCACTGTGCTCGGGGAAGACAGACAATTCCCTGTTGGTCTTAAAAATAGCAGCGTGAGCTTTTTATCTGTAGGTTCATGCTGTGACTCTTGACAGCACTGAGGATCTCCTTTCTCTGATTTGAGTTATTCTCATTTCTTCTAAAAAGGGAGAATGCCATCAAATTCTTCTTTTTCCTGTAGTGATTTAGGTGAAGTTGGTGTGGTGAGGGGAGCTGAAAAGCTGATAAACAGCATCTTTCACCTGCTGCAGTGCATCCAGCAGGCAGATGGTCCAGGGCAGTTAATCAGAGCAGGTCTGATGTCAAAGGAATTGTTTATATAAGCAGTGATTCATCTTCCCATTATTCCTTGTAATAATGGTGGTGTTACAAACCAATCTGCTCTAAAGCCCTGTCTCTGAAGAATTGTGAACTCCAGTTTTTCACTTTCTAACCCAGATTCAGTCTGGGGTCCTGTCTTTAGAGTGAGTCAAACCAAACTCCTGTGTCTAAGCTCCCCACAAATTTGGGCGGTGTTCCTGACCTTCCTCCTGATCCAAGAATTTCAGCATTTTTGTTTTGTGGAAGGTTTTAGCTCTGCAGACACATTACTCTCTAGCGACAGCACATAAAAACAGACTTTTATTCATTATTTTCTCCTGCATTTGGCACTGAAGGAGGAGAATCAACTTTAAGCCCCCAGAAGGACAGAATATTAACAACTATTCTGTACTGAGGATTTAGGGTCTAATTCAGCTGCCATTAATCTCGGTAACAAAAGTCTTGTTGCAGGATTTAGAGATCTAGGCCAGGAGTATTGGAGTATTAAGTGGGGAGGGGGGGGCTGAAGTGAGGTGACCAGCCACCTACGTGTCACTGTCCTGCTCAAAGAGAGGGAGGGAAGAGGATTGGTGTTCAGAGATGAACTCTGCACTGTGCAGAGTGTCCAGGAGGGTTTGAACAGCGTCAGCTCTAGACCAGAACAAAAAAAAGCAACTTCAGAGGCAACCCTGAGGACAAACTGTTGAGGAACCCTTAATTGTATGTAACCGCTTTCAGGGCAGCAGCTTTTTGGTTCAGTGTCAAAGTTGTAGCTGGGAGAAAGGGAGATGCTGTTTTTCCCCATTGCATATTGTTCTGTGGTGCAGAACAGCACAAAATAGGTGGTGCAGAAAAGGAACCAACATTTGCAATAAACCCCTGTGCTTTACACACACCAAATGTGCTTTTCTTACAGCTTGATCCTGCCTGAGCTGTGGAAATCTCAAATGTGGTTTTGCTGCCCTCCTTGGAGTGGCTGTGGTGAGACAAACTTTTTGATTCACTGAGTGGTTTCTTACAGAGTTGCTCCCAGAGTGCTGGAATGTACTTTTTAATGGCTTTTAAAAAAATTTATTTAATACCTTGTAAATACACTTGGACAAGTTTCAATCTGCAGTCAGGTCATAAGATATTTTGGAGAGTGGCTGGATTTCTATATTTCTTGAGGTACTAAGTGCTAAAAATTCTCATTCCTTGTCAGACTTTATAGCAGCTGTAAAAGTTTAAAGCTTATAAAGCTTGCTGAATTGCAATCTTGACTGTGTGCATTTCCCCCACCCCCTTCCCTGGGGCAGGGAGATACCTGTGGATGGAAGTTCCAGGAAACCTTGGCCAAAAACTCTTTGGGATACTGAACATTTCCCACACTGCCAGGGAGTGACAGTGCACTCAGGGGAAGTTGAGTGGAGATGTTATGGCACACTGGAGTGGTGTTTGCACTGACATTTATTTCACATTGATCTTTAGATGTGTTCCTCTCTTCTCCAGCACAAAGGAGGATATTGGAGAAGCAGAAACTGAAATAAAATAATGATTGTCTTCAACTCCAGTGTGTCCAAACCTTTGTCAGCTGTAGGAATTCACGGACACTTGGCCCAGAGATGGGATTCTTGGGGTGGCCTGTGCAGGCCCAGGAGTCAGACCTGGATGATCCTGATGGGTACCTTCCTGGTCACCATATTCTATGATGGTATGATTCAAATAAAAAAAGAAAATCAGGGTGATCTGTGACAAAATAAGCCAGAGATTAACCTGGAACAGGGCAGTCAGTTTGGCACTGCACAGGCAAGGCTCTGCAAACATTTATTTGGCTCCACAGAAACGAGGCAAATTAGTGCTCAGGAGCATCTGGCTTCCCTTTGTAGCTTATTTCACAGCAAAATGCACATTGTTTCCTCTCACAGGTGAGTTGAGATAAACCCTCACATATTCCTGAATGCTGAGGAAATGCCTCCTTCCCGATCCAAGACTCGACAGAAAAAGGCTGGAAAAGAGAAGGTGTTCAATTGTGAGAAAAACTCCTCAGGAGACTCAAAGATCCGCTGTGGGAAACAGAGGGAAGGTAGGAGCAGGGGCCAAGTGAAGGGCAAAGAGTCACTGCCTGGACAAGGTGACAGCCTTGGAGAAGAGCCCTTAAAAATCCAGAGCCTGGGGAGGCCTCAGGAAAGCAAAGGAAATGACCACAAGAAATTGTTCCGGAGAAAAAGAGCCCGCAGGAGAAATGATAAAAGTGAATCTGGTTTGGGCAGAAAACATGGAGTGTCCAGGTTGGAGGGGAAAAAAGGAAAGGCCTGCAAGCAAAGGGAGATGACATCAGGGCAGGAGAGTGAGGACAGCAGTGACAAAGAGGGAAAAGCCGTCACAAACAGAAAGAAATGGAGTTTTAAAAAGAGGTGTGGAAAGAGACTTGGTGTTGGTGTAACAGGCACTGAGCTGGGGGCTGTAAAGGTGATCCCAGAGCAAGGTGCTGAAGGTTCTTTTCAGAAACTGAAGTTGGCAGAAAAGGCACAGAACTCCAGGGGAAGGCACAGAGGGAATCAGGACTTCAAGGAGGCCTCTGAGCAGAAATCAGGTTCTCAATCTCAAGGCAGTACAGCACAGGAAAAAGGTGAGAGGACTGGGAAAAAGCCAGTTGAAAATCTGACCAGGATTGTCATCACTGAAAGTGAGGATGAAAATATTCTGGAAAGCTCAGGTAACTCCTGCTCTGACTCCAGCACTGAAGGCCGTGGAGCCCACAGAACGGGTACAAAGGAGGCTGTGGTGGGCAGCACTTCCTGCAGTGAAGAGAACAGCAGCTCTTCTGAGGAGAAGAGCAGCTCTTCGGAGGAAGATGGCAACAGTGAGAAAGAAACTGTGCTCGAAGATCCTCCTGGGAGTGAAGGAAAGGGCTACAAGGAAGTGGCTGATGAAGGCAAGGAAACATCTATTGAACCTGAAAAGGAGCAGGTGACCACAGGTGGAAAAATGGAATCTGAGGCTGAAAGCACTGAATTTGCAGGATTGGAAGCAGAGGAGAAGATGAGGAACATGCTGAGACAATCAGAATGTGCTGCAGCTGAGAGCAGTGAGGCAGATGATCACTTAAGCACTTCAGGACTCCAAGTTAAGAGTGTTAAGAACAGGGAAAATACTGAAGTAGACGAGGAAAACATACTAGAAAATGACAGAGTTGAAGATATGTCAAAAGATGAACACGTGAATTCTGACAGCAGTGGGAAGAGCAGCACTGCAGAGAACATTGATGAAGTAAAAGAAAACAAACCAGAACCGCTCCCAACTGCTGTGAAAGCAAAGCTCCACGTTCACCTTAGCAAATATGAACAGGAAGAGAAGGTGAATGATGAAGGCAGAGAGATAGGAGATGGCTCTTTGCTCTCCAAGGAGCAGAGGACATTGAAGGAGAAACCTGGGAAGTGCAAGATCCCAGAACAAGGTGAAGAGGCTGGACACGGACAGAGGGACAGTTCAGACTGCAGCAGGCAGGATCTACCAGCACTGATGCTTACAAAGAAATCTTCTTCTCAATCCCAAATCCCCCTCAGTCTGGAAAATCAGCATAAAAATGCTGAGACCAAACTATCATCAAGCCAGAAACCAAATCCTGCCCAGATGGCTTTGGGAACCAGCTCGGACATGAACAATGTTGAAAGCATCTGTTCAAATCCGACTCTAGAAACTCCCAGCAAACAAAAAGAACCCAACACAGCTCAGAGTTTTGGAGAGAAAAGATTAAATACTTCAAGCTGCTCCACGATTACAAAAAAATCGTCTGATAAGCAGCTCCTTGGAAAGAAGAAAGTTGGAAAAGTTATTGGAAAAGTTAGACAGAGTTCGGGCCAATCTGTAAAGGCAAAAAAAGAGAAAGAAGAAGAAGTGGTTGCAGAGGCAGCTTCTGAAACAGAGCCTGTGCTTGGAGGGGAAGGATCCAAGCACCTGCACACCCGTTCTGCTTTTAGAAAAGTCACCAGCTGGCTTGGCCAAAAACCTGCCAAGAAAGCAAGGCTGAAAGCTCGACTGCTGAGTGTGGCACGTGCAATTGGTATCTCCAGATGGCTCTTGAAGAAATTTGGGAAGAAGAAGAGGAGCAGCAAACCTTTTGGGTTCAGAAGTAGAATGGCAATCAGGATTCTGAGCACTGCTGGGTGGGTTGGTCGGTCTGGCAAAGCCTTCCCTGGTGCAGCTGGACAGCTGGAGAGGGCTGAGTTGAGGGAAAAAGAATCTTCTGCTTCATTACTGGAGGGGAAAGGGGATCCTAAAATGGTAGAGCACGTGAGACACAGTGATTTGCCTCTTGGTGATTCCCCTCTTCATGGAACCAGTTCCTTTCTATGCTCGGATGAGAAGAACACTGCTACTGACGCCAGGTTTGCTGTCGTGTTCCCCAGAGTCCACAGCTTGGTTAAAGCTAAGAACTCCTTGTCCAAGGGTTCTGGCGATGGTTATTCCCTCCAGAAACTGAAATCTCCATCAGAGATAAAATCTGTCACTCCTGTGCAACAGGGCTGCAGATTCAAATGTGACCTTCCCAGATCTCTGACGGATCCAAGCCAGAGGAAGAGTGAGCAGGGCTTCCTCCCACCTGGAGAAGAGGAGCCAATTCATGCAGCAGATTCTTGCAGTGAGGTAGATATCAAGGAGGGTTCAGGTGTCCTCCAGACTGCAGGATCTGTGGTCACTCCTGGTGTGCACTGGGCCCAGCAGCAGGGGCAGGGATGGGACCCTGCAGAGTGGCTGAACTCTGAGCTGCCACGGCCAACCATCGAGAACCTGAGCAAATGGGCCATCTCCAAGGACCCCCAGCTGGCCAGCGCCCGAGTGAGGGTCTGCAAGGACCAGTGGGAGGCAGAAGATGTTGCTGATGACGTGCTGGAGATGGAGTTCATGCAGAAACAGGTACAGGCGTGGTCCCCAGGACTGGATTGGAACTGAACTTGCCCTGGTTTTCAGTCAGGTATCTCTGCATTTCAGGTGTACCTGTGTGAAGAGCACTGTGCAGAAGTTGAGGAGATTGAAGATCTAACCAGACTGGAGTAGGTGTCCTCAGTGTCTGCAGCTCCTTCAGGTCGCAGGGGCTTCTTGTTATCCTGCAAAGGTGGCTCAACAATAGAAAACACGTTATAGATCCTTAGCTAGATAGGAGAAAATAAAATTTTTCCTCTGTGGGAGAAAATAGAATTGATTGGATGCATATCATAGCTGAGTAATTGATGCTCTGATGAAAAGCTAAGTAAAAGATTGAATTTTAGTAGTTAAGTTATGAACCTAGACTGAGCCACTGGGGAGGAGCAGAGGTGCAGAGGGAGCTCCTGGCTCTGCTGCACAGAGAGGGACACTGAACCTGTCACACCCCAGGGCCAGCAGCTCAGCCTGGTTAACAGACTTCTGTACAGCTGCTTCCCTGGAAATCTGTCTCTCCTGTTAAATAGTTCCCAGTCCTGAAATGTATTCTTAAAAAATCCCCCAAATACTTAAAGGGTAGAGGAAATTAGGTTTAGGGGCTGATGTGACTTCTGTGATGTAGCAGAAGGACAGAATTGGGAATCTAAATGTCTTTCTTATTGTATGAAGTGAGTGGTAAGAAAGGACAGCTTGCAGGATAAGTACATTTCTATGTTCTTTGCCTACAAACATTGGCATCTGTGGCTTTAGTGATTCCTGTTGCCTACAGCTGTGAAAAATTCCTCATCTTTATGAGCTGTTAAACCCTCGGGTCAGTGCTGTTGTTGGAAGAAAAGCCCCTGGCACTGCTCCTCACACACGCTCCCCTCCTGTCATCCTGTTGAGATAAAAACCTGTAGAGGCTGTGCCAGGAGCTGTGATCACACACAGGAAGTTCAGAGCTTTGAATGCTCCATTCTCTGATGTGTTTAATCCTGGAGATGTTGGAACCACATGAAGGCAGTGAAGAGTTTCAGTCCTCACAAAATCTTCCATCCCCATATGGGCCATTCACTTAGGAGCTGGACTCCATGATCTTTGTGAGTCCCTTCCAACCCAGAATATTCTGTGATCCTTGGGAGGGCAGAAATGTTAATATTTAATATTAACACATGCAAGTGAAGCTTATGGCTGATGACTCCTTTCTTCTATTTGTAGGGATGTCTCTGAGAGCTCAGTCCTGCTGTGCCTGAAGAAGAGGTTCCACCGCAATCTCATTTATGTATGCTTTTCTTCATTTATGTTTGCTTTTCTTCAGTGCTTATTCACTCTGAACCACGAGCTTGAAGAGAAAATAATTTATATTATGCCGTCAAGCTTTAATAATGCACCAAGTGTCCCACTCATTACTAGGAACAATGAGCTTTTGCTCAGAAATCAGGTAGCATGGAATATTTGGAGTAAAACCTGAAAGTTCCAGAGTTTCTCTGTAATTTTGGTATTCATTGCCAACCTGTGAGCATACTTGGGCTCCTTTTTAGCCTCAGCTGCTCCTAGTGGGAATCTCCTATTTTAGCAGAGAAGTTCTGAGTTAAAAATTGTGGATCTTGAGAAGAAATCTCAGCGTTTCTGCAAACATTTCAGAGTGTTGCAGTCCAGATCTGGTTGCGGATGGTTAATTGTTCTCTTCCATTTACTGGCTCAAGTGTTCAAACCTGTGCCTGTACTTTCATGTGGAGCTTGGAGAATAGATAGTGGCCAGAGAAGATGACCACAGACCAGTGAGTGCTCACTTATCCCAAATTATTAATGACAAATATTTGAAAATGATCACTGAAAAGCTGTGTCCTCAATAAGTTGGCAGTAAAGTCAGAATAAATAATATTCCTTTAAAGGGAATTTGTATATTTCTATTAATATATGCATTCAGCTGCATTCCTCATTCAGAAAATTCTAAGAAGCCACCAGCTTTTTCCCCCTTTCTTATTTTTGTCCTAGACTTACATTGGACAAATTTTGATTTCTGTGAATCCTTTCAAAGACCTCAGTATCTACTCCAAAGATGTGGCTACCGAGTACCAGCGAGGGACTCTCTCAAAAAATGCCCCGTATGTTTTTCTTTCTCAAATAACTCTCTAAACCCTATTCTGTTTGTGCTCCAGAAAATATTTTATCTTCCTCCAGTTCTCTGGCAGAGCAGGATGAATGTCACAGGAAGTGAACAGCCCATTTGGCAAAGCTGTAGTTGCTTGGTCCTATAATTCTACAGAGCTAAAGTTCATCCCTGGAAGTGTCCAAGGCCAGGCTGGACAGGGCTTGGAAAAACCAGGTCTAGTGGAAATTGTCCCTGTCCATGGCAGAGAAATGAGATGGTCTTTAAGGTCCCTCCAACCCAAACCATTCTGTGATTTTTAGGTCAAGTTTCTTTGATCAAGGCACAGGCCCATCTCTAATGTAGATCCCTGGTGAGGAACCTTTGGGTGGCCTTGTGAGGTGGAAATGTGGGGCCAGCTGACGAGGGTTTCTTTCTGTCCATGCAGACACATCTTTGCCGTAGCAGAGATGGCCTACACGCTGTCCCAGTCCTCAGGGCAGCAGCAGTGTGTCCTCATCAGGTAGGAAGTGAAGGGCTTTGTCGGAGGCCCTTTAATTTCTTTATGTAAAATTCCATTTTTGTATGTCACTGCCTGTAAGTTGATCCTTCTGGCTCTTACGTGAGGGCTGCCTGTGGAGAGCCTGAATAGGCGGATTTTTATTTCACACTGTGCAAATACAGTTTGAATTTACTTTCACTTCAGAGGAGTGGGAGACAAGGAGTCTGATATTCCCCAGTGGAATCTAATTTGGGCCCATTTTGTCAGGTTGTCTCAGTGTTTCAAGCAGTAAATCAGCACAACCCCCTGATGTGCTGTAGCAGAGCCTCTGCTGTGCCTAGATCAGGTATCTCTGTTTTGATGCCAACTTCTCCACCTCTTGCTCCTGCAGTGGGCACAGTGGATCAGGTAAAACAGAAGCTGCCAAAGCCATTGTGCAATACCTGACCGTGCTGTACCAGGGACCCGACAGCCACAGGATCAGACAGGTAACAGCAAAGTGAGCTCGGCTGCAGGCCCTGAGGGTTGGGCAGGGAAAAGAAGCCAAAGACAGGGGAGAGAGGCCATGCTGCTGGTGTTATTTCTTTGGCTGGGCTTGGGAGGGTTTGTGGCCCAAGGTGAAGCTCTCATAAAGACTCAAGGACAGCTGGTGTATTTCTGGTTCTGTATTTTAATACCTGGGAGACCTGGTGCTGTGAAAAGTGCTGTATCTGTTTGAACAGAGAGCTGGCAGCTGACATGGAGAGCTTTTAGCAGAGTCTGGGAGGTGAATCTGAATAAACAGAGCAGAAGTGAAATATTATAGCAGTGAGGGTAAAGAGCTCACAGAGCAACTCACAGCTGGCTAGGGATAATGATACCAGGATACATTTAAAAAGACACCTTTTACCCTTGTGAGAATTATATCAGTGAAGTCCCTTTTTTTTTTACCTTTTCAAACTGACAGGTACATATTATGTAACACTTTTGAGTTTAAAAACCTGTGATTGCTGCTGAAGTGTTCCCTCCCTCTTTTTTTTACAGCCCTGCAGTGTCCTCCCCATCCTGGAAAGTTTTGGAAATGCAAGAACCATCCTCAATGACAACTCCAGCCGTTTTGGAAAGCTGCTGAATGTCCACCTGCGACAGTGAGTTGAAGAATCTCCTCTGGTCCCTCCAGCTGCCAAGGGGTGTTTGGGTGAGACCAGGTTTAGCAGTGCTGAGAGCTCACTCAATAACCCTCCCTCCCCTTCACTGTTGTTCTCATCAGGGTAGGAAGAGGGTGAGTTTACACCCCTATTTTACACCCCTATTTTGCTTTTTTTGGGTGTGTTTCCTCTGAAAAAGAACAGATCTCCCTTCTCAAGATGAGTGTTAAATTAAGAACATAAGAATGGCTGAACTGGTTTATGCCAAGGACTCTTCTGATACCCTGCTGTGCCCTCAGCACTGGCCTCAAGCACTGCCTGAGGCAAGAACAGCCCAAATATACACGACGCTTTTCCCTAACACCCCTTGAGCTCTTTAACATCTGCAGCAGCTCAGGAATTTTCCTCACTCTCCTGAGGTTTTCCAGTTCCCTCTTGGACTCATACAAACTTGATGCCTCTGTAAAAGCCTTCAACAAGTGTTCCACAGGTCTAACCAGTTCTGTGAAAAACACCTTTCTGTTTTGAGCCTGCCTCCTTTCTAACTTCTGGGTTTGGTTGGGATTTTTTTTCTGACTGTTGCCAAGCACTGAGCTGATTCTTTCATGGAGGTGTCTGTCAAAACCCTCAGGTCTCACTGCTAAAGAGTAATGGTTAAATTGGAGCCTGTCTGTTTATGTGAAGCTGGGTCTGCACCCATCACTTCACATTTATCTACTGTGGGTTTCATGTGCCATTTTCTTGCTCAATTACTCTGCACTGTAAGGTCTGTCTGCATTTATTCACAGCTGGCCTTCACCCTCGCTACCCTGAATAATTTCATGCAAGCAGGAAGCTTTGTCCCACTGCTGTTCAGCTCCTCTTCTAGGTCACTTATCCAACCCTGAGTTCACTCACAGACACTTTGTGGAACTCTGATGGTTGTTTCAGACTGTTAAGGGAATTCACCTTTATATACTCACATAAGGACTTCCCTTCTTATTCTGTGCTTGCTTGGTTTCCATGAAAGTTGCACAATTTTGTCAAAATATTTTGGAAATTCATGGAGGTTACGTCCCTTGGATCATTCTTCTCTGCAGAGACACAAGTCTGCAGAAAACCTCTCCCCAGTTTCTGACAGGATCTGTTGTCTTCTGCTCAGTGGCATCGTGGTGGGAACATCCATCTCCCAGTACCTGCTGGAGAAGTCTCGTGTGGTGTTTCAGGTGAGGACCAGTGGCCTCCTCTTTCCCTTATTAACATTTAATCTTAAATTTACTGTTAAATAACAGGGGTGGGAATTAGTGTGAGAATTGCTTTCCATTTCTTCTACTAGCAAGAACTGTGTCCCCTCCATGTAGCACAGGGTGATCACATCTTTTATTTGAAAAAAATAGGAGGTTTCTCTGTCTCAGGTTGAATTTATTAGGGATTACTGAAAGTTGAGTCTTCCCTCAATTAGTTTTTCTTAATGTCTGGAGTGTGGAAATGGTCAAATATTAGAGCTGTGTGAAAAGGACTTCTCTCAGATGGAAAGTTCTTAAGGTGCCAGTGGGAAACCCTGGAAACTTTTCAGATTAAGTGGTTCTGACTTGGTCCTGCTGACCCCAGAATGTGTCCTGCTCTGTGAGTGTGTTCTGGAGGGGTTTGGAGCTGGATAAAGATCAATCCCATGAATGTGTCCCACCAGGCCCACGGTGAGAGGAACTACCACGTGTTTTACGAGCTGCTGGCAGGGCTGCCCGCGCAGCAGAAAGAGGAGATGTTCTTGCAGGAGGCAGAGTCCTACTTTTACCTGAACCAGGTGAGTGAGCTGAGGGTGCTCTGCAGCAGCTGGCAGAGAGAAGTGGCTCAGGCATCCCTTGTTTGGTTAGAGAGGCACCAAATCACTTTGCTCCCCAGCAAAGGACTCTCAGGACTATGCTAAAGTCAGCTTTGCTCCTTCTCCTCTGCTCCTTCTCATACCTGATCTAAAAATCAACATCTTTGTCTCTTTTGTGATAATTTCTCAGCTTTCAGGTCCCTTCTACTCCGAAAGGATGGACTTTAACGAGAGGTCGCTGTGTAGACTCGTGGCTCCATCGTGTGGTGAAAAATCCCTTTTCTCATTGCCTTTCCTTGCATTTGCAATTTACTGTGGGACTGCAAAAACCAGGGAGGATTTCTTTTTACCTTCTGCAAAACACTTGCTTTATTCACCGAGTCAATGGGTGCAGCTTTTAAACCACTGATATATACGTCTGATTGCAATTATTTAAATTGAATTTGTTTGTCAGACTTACATCAAGTCACAATCTCGGAACTCCTTTTTATTTTTATTTTTTTTTCTGTAGTGGGCGTTTGTTTGTTTTGTTTGAGTTTTTTAAAAGACTGTTTTCCATAATCAAGGAGATAACAACAATAGCAAGAGATTGCTCCGGCTTCATGGTGAATCAGCTTTCCCAGGTGGCAAGTTCAAATTCTTCACAGCAGCTGCGGTCAGGAGGAATCCTCGACAGTGATTGCTATCACCTCGCCCTCAGGCCAGGAATGGACAAGTACCATTAACGACTGGAGGGCAATTAAAGGCCCAGCCCTTCATGGGTGATAATTGGTTCCTGGCTGGCAAAGCACTGTAAAGCAAAGTCTTCAAGGTGATAATTAACAGGAATATCCCAGCCTGCTGCAAGGAAGGAGAGGGAAAAAGATCAGATTATGCACAAAAGAGTTAGCAGAGACTGACAAAAATCTATCCTGGATATTGGCAAGAAAAAGCCCAAGGGCTGCCTGGACCTCATCCTTGTCTCACGAAAACTTGCTGAGAGCTGGGAATTATGGTCTAAGAATGCCCTTGAGCACGAACAAGGTCTGCAGAACGCCCTGAGTCAGGATTTCTGTGACCTTTAGGATCACAGGCAGTTGCTAGGAGTGTCCTCCTGCAGAGAAAGAGAGAAGCAGAGGAGCGATAAGCCTATGTTGTAGTGCAGCCCCGCGGCCGAGATGAGACAGGCTGGAACCCCGGGTGGCTCCCTGGGTGCCCAGAGCCCCATCTGGTACCAGCTGGGGACCAGCTCTACCACGATTTACCTGGGAGTCGACTCAGGTGCCGCTTGTCCTCTCAAGTTCCACCCCGGCAGCGGGCAGGGGGATCCTGGGGAGCTTGGACTGGAATTCCAAGAGAAACTTGGCATGTGTGGGTAAGAGATCCTAATCTCAAAACCCCAGAGAGTAAAGAGACTGGCCCCTCACAAATGCCGAGTTTCCACTAGTGGTGTCTTTCATCTTTTCAGGTATCTCCAGCCCTTAAAACACTGAACTATTTCTCTGAAGATTCCTGATGGTGGCTTAACCCCTGCCCGAGGCTAAAGGGGCTGATCACGATTATCTGTCCCTTTTCTCTCAGGGCAGAGCATGTGACGTCCTGGGCAAGGAGGACAGTCAGGATTTTCTGGTTTTGGTGAAAGCTCTGGAGGGAATCAGCCTCTCAGATGATCAGCTGAGCTCCACCTGGGCTATCCTGGCTGCCATTCTGCAGCTGGGGAACATCTGCTTTACCTCCTATGAGGTACAGTAACCCCAGCAGCTCGGGAACGGGATATTTGTGCTGAATATTGCTGTTGTCCCATCAGGTGGGACCGAGGACACGATTGATTAGGATGACATCCTTTGAAGACCTTTCTGTCCTTTCAGTGTTGGGCTCTAGCCTGGTCTAGGCAGAGACAGAAGATGGGAGGCAACCAAAGGTCGTTAGAGCTTGGGTGGCTTTTTAAGGAGCCAAAATGAACCTGGTTTTCTTGCCAGGCTGTGATCAGCCCAGGTGCTGCTGAGAATATTAATACAAGAGGGACCCTGTGTCCCATCCATTGTTTCTATCTATAATACACAGTAATATAGGTAGAGTAGTACATAATAAAGAACATTTTATTATTTAGAAAGAATCCTTTGAGCACGCAGCCATCGCCAGCGACACCGAGATTCAGATCGTGGCCAATCTGCTGCGTGTCTCAGCAGAGCCCCTGCAGAGTGCTGTCACTCACCGTGTCACTGTGAGTACCTCCCTGGTGATTTCTCATTCCTGCTGAAGCACAGAACATCCTGCCCCGCTGCCCTAAACTTAGAAGGTTCAAAATCTGTGAGGCAACAGCAGGAATAAAGTGGCTGGGATGGGCTGAACCCCTCAAGGCTGCTCTGTGAAGGTGGCAGAATTCACATCTAGGAGGGCTCTTTTCTGACATGAGTGGCTTCAGGTCTATCACTTTGGCCAGCTGACTCCACCTCTGGCAGCAAAATTCTGGGTTTAGTTTTTCTTCTGATATCTGGGTAAATTCTCAGCCAAATATAAAAAAAATCCATTTATTAACTGGGCTGACTTCCTTGTAGATTAAAAAAAAAAAGAAAAAAAGGTGTTTTTGTAAGATAATAAGAGTAAATTCTGTCTCTTTATGTATCCAGGTTACATCTTATGATCGGATCTTCACCCCTCTGTCTGTAGAAGGAGCCATTGATGCCAGGTGACTTCTGCTGATGTCTGGGTGGGTGAGATGCACCCAGAGGAGCTGTCCTTGCAGTAACTGGTTCTTCTCTGCTCTCCCTCTCAGGGACTCCATTGCCAAGGCTCTGTACTACCTGCTCTTCGAGTGGCTGCTGCTGAGGATCAATGAGTGCTTGGCTCCCTGGGAGTCTGACTGTGCCGTGGCCATTGTGGACATCCATGGCTTTGAGGTTATTTTTCATGTTCTTTTGCTATGGCCTGGGCAGTGAGGGCATGTGCTCACCACGGCCTCGGAGTATTTAACTTAGGGCTGCTGTTAAAGCCTGTGTGTCCCAAAGAATGCTGAAAACAATGGAATCCAGAGGTGGGGCTGTGCATCCAAGAATAGATATTTTCTTCTTGATGTGCCTTCACTGCTTGTCTCACCTCTGGCTGTTCAGCCAGGCCAAGAGCTTGCAAACCAGACAGAAGATGGTTTGAACTGTCAGGGTTCATTCACACTGGCCAGAACCAGCAGCTCAGCTCAGCCTGTGCAGCATTTACAGGGGGCCTTGGAAGGGATGATCCCTTTTTGTCTTTGCAGGACCTGGGGGTGAACAGCTTAGAGCAGCTCTGCATCAACTTTGCCAATGAGCACCTCCAGCTGTTCTTCAGCCAGACTGTCATTGCCCAGGAGGAGGTAAGTGGGACTCAGTGGAATTCACACCACCTGAAGGCAGCACACATGGACTGAGCTCAGAGTATCCCTCAGCAGGGAACAGGAATCTGAATGGTCCTCTTAAGCAGTATCAATGGAATCCTAACCCAAAGAGCTGCCTATTTAATACCTCTTATTAATTCTACAGTAAAATGAAGGAAGGAGATTTTGTCAGCACCTTGCTCCCTTTTCCAGATTCTATAAGTGAGTTTCTCAGTATCAAAGAGCCCAGACCTCAGTGGGTAATTTTTTAAAGCCTGTTCGGCTGCTTTGTAGCATTTTCTGTACCACTTGTGTCCTGGGGATGAAAGTTATCAGACTTGTTGCCTTCTACAGTTCACTTTGTCACTCAGCTTAGCAGCTTTCCTCTCTCAGATCAGGAAAATCATTACTGGCTTTAGAAGAAGCTTCACAAGACAAAACCAGATAATTCTAGGCAAGTTCCAAACACCAGTGAAACACTAAAACTTCCTGATAAACAACCCAAATCCCTCTGTTAATTCTCTCCATTTGTCCTTGTTTGCATGGCTGGATTTGGCCTTTAACATGCAGGAGGAATACAGCCAGGAGCAGCTAGCTTGGATTCCTATTTCCAAGTTGTACAGTGAGTCCTGCCTGCATTTCCTCGCTGCAAAGCCCCACGGCATCTTGTGCATCCTGGATGACCAGACATCCCTGACCCAGGTGAGCAGCACTCAGCCTCTCAGGGGATCCCTTTTGAAGGCTGGTTAAAGTGTGGCTGTTTTCCAGAATGACTGCACAAGTATTCAGTGCTTTTACCTTCAGTTTAAGGGTGACTTTTCAGCTTACTGAGTGTGTTGCAGCATCAGGAAATCTCCTTTACAGGCCACAGACCACACTTTCCTCCAGAAGTGTCATTACCACCATGGAAACAGCCCTTGGTACAGCAAGCCCAAGCTGCCTTTGCCAGAGTTCACAGTGCAGCACTACGCTGGCCCTGTCACCTACCAGGTGAGCTGGCAGGGGCTCAGAGCAACTGGAGAAATAACCCATCCTGGGGACGAGCTGTGGGTGTCCTGATGGACCAGCTCTGTGATCAGAGCCCTCCCCTTGTGACTGCACATCCCTCTAGAGCATCAGTTTATCAGAAGAGAGGAGATTGTTATTAAGAGAGCCACCTAAGCTGCCTCTGGGCAGAAGCAAAATAGGAATTGCCCTCAGTGACACAACAGCCTCAGAGCCCTGGAAAGGCATTAAAGCTCTTGCTGCTGGGGAAAAAAAAAAAAAAAGAGAGGTGAAAGCCTGCTGGGTGATGTGAAGGAGAAAAGGAGCAATCCCTTCTCAAAGCAGAAGTCATTGTCCTTTCTACCCTGGTGGCAGCAGGAGGAACCAGCTTCATTCTCCAGGGCTTTCCCCTTTTCCACCTCTCCAGCTGCCTGTCCCCAGTCCCAGTGTGTGTAACAGGGGTGTTTGCCTGTCTGGATGGTTTGAATGATGCTTTAAATCAGACTTTGCCTCTGCAGGTCCACAAGTTTCTCAATAAAAACCGTGACCAGCTGCGGCCAGAGGTGCTGGATATCTTCTCCCAGAGCCGCCTCAAGGTACAGCAGAGGGTCAGGAGGAAGATCTCTATTGCAGACACCCAATGATCACTCACTGTCTTTATATGAGAATTAGAAAGATGCTGATCAGGTGTCAGGAGAACCTGGAGAAGCCACGAGTTTTATTTTACTGAATATATTTGGGAATTAAGCAAATGGTCTTTGCCCACAATGATGAGTTATATATAAAACACACAGACTGCATGAGGACACAGCTGCATTTCTGACACTGCCAGGGGCAAGGGAAAATGGCCCCCTTAAGTGTCAGGTAGAAGAAATTCTTCTTTCCACACAGTTCAGTGAATTTTGGTAATTTCTTTGTTTTTGCAGGTGGTGTCTCACATTTTCCAGAGGGCTAAAGCTGCCTATGGCCAGCGAAGGGAGCTGGGAGGCAAAGGGCTCAGGCCTCAGGCCCCCACACTGGTGTCCAAATTCCAGCAGTCTTTGCAGGACCTCACAGCCAGGCTGAGAGGGTGAGAGATGCTGTTGGCACACAGAAGAGTGAAGTCATCCGGGGCTGGCACAGAGAGGAGAGAGATCCAAGGGCTCTTCCTTCTGTTTTCCAGGAGCCATGCCTTCTTCATCCGGTGCATCACCCCTAATCCCAGGAAGGTAGGGCAGCACCCCCAGCTCCTCACGGAGTCCCTCAGTTCCTTCATTCTTCTCCAACAGTTTTCCTTTCACAACTGGGATTTAAATTTCTTCCTATACTTTGATACCTTGAGACTTTTCTTTCCCCATTCTGTGTCCCACCCTTTCCTGTGGACATGAGAGTTAATGCTGTGCTGCAGGAGCACAGGACACCAAAATATTCCTTGGGCTTTGTGTTCCACGACCCACAGCCAAGGACAGGATAACAGGAGGAGACCCTTTCTAAACTCCCTGCCTTCAGTCTCCTTTATTTAGTTTTTTTCTTTATTTCTTGTTTTCAATTTTTCCTTCTGCTTTATCTTCGCAGCTGTCAAACATCTTTGATGTGGAATACGTCCACCGTCAGCTGCGACATTCTGGGATACTGGAGGCCATCCACATCCAAAAGGAGGGATACCCAGTCCGTCTGCCATTCCAGATCTTCCTGGCCAGGTACAGGGCTGTCCTGGCTTGGGATCCCCCAGCCCCGGATGATTTGTTCCCTGAGGGCTCCAGGTACAGCCCTGGTTCTGTGACAGCCCCTCCTCGTGTCACAGGTACGGGCTCCTGGCTGGGAGCAGGCCCGGCAGCTTGGAGCAGAGAGAAGATTGTGCAGCAGTGCTGGCTCACGTGGTGGGGAGCCCCTCGGATCTCTACCAGATCGGAGTGACAAAGGTGATGCCCACAGGGAATCCCACCTGGATGGCACAGCCCCACCCACCCATTCCCAGGCTGCCAAAGCACGGAGAGGAGCTCGGCCTCTGCCCAAAGAGGGACCTTGCACACCTTCCTCTCTCACCCTTGCCTCTTGTCTCAAGTACTAAGGCGGCATTTTTAGCACTTCAGGTTAACAGGAGACTCCAGCTCCAGGCTGTTGTAGCTTGGCCAAGTCCTTTGTATACCCAGCACTCCTGGGCTTCTCCTTTTGCTGCCTGCTAACCTTCATCACTCCTTGTCCCCCACAAATGCATCCATCTCTGTCACCTGCACCTGTGCCTCCTGCCCTCCCCAGTTTCCTCAGCAAGAGCCCTTAAAGGCTACAAAGGGATAAACCAGCAGGTTTTTTATTGATCAGCTCTGGGGGAAGCTGCTGCTTATTCGTGGCTCAGCAGCTGCTGCCTTTGCCCAGGTGTTTCTGAAGGAGAAGGCCAGGCAGCTGCTGGAGAGGCTGCGGCTGCAGAGGCAGAGCTGGGCTGTTGTCACTCTGCAGAGGAGATTCCGACGCCTCCTGCACCGCCGGCGCCTCCGTGTGCTCCAGGAGAAAGTCACCGTCATCCAGGCCCACTTCCGAGGCTACCAGGCAAGGTCAGGAGTCCCAGGCCAGCCAAGGGACAGCCCTGTGGCCTCACCAAGGGACGGCCAGGTGGGGATGTGCAGGCCCCTCCTTGTGTTAGCTCCTGGCCTGCTCCGTGTGTGCTGGTGTGGCTGATGTGTCCCTCGTTAGACAATGCTTTTCTCACCCTCTAGGAAGCGTTACAGGAGGCTGAAGAAGACTTTGGTGCAATTTAAAACCGTGATTTTAATCTCCAGACCTTTGATTCGAAGGAGGAAGCGCTGCCAGGTAACAGGAGGCCTCTCAGAGCAGGGTGTGCAGGAGGAGCTGCCCTAAGCACAGTGAGCTGGGCACTGGGTGAGGCCAGGGCAGGGATGGCTTTGGAAGCTTTGTCAGGAGTGACCCAGTCGTGTGTCCTCCACCCTCTGTCTGACATAAATGTAGTCAAATGAAGGAACCACAGAGGCTGGAGCCTTCTCTGTCTAAATGACATTCAGAACTGGCACAGGTATTGCAAACACAGCTGATTCATGGGTCTGGCTGTGTGAGCCAGGGTGGGAACAATGCCTTAAATTTTAGCTTTTATATTTTTCAGATCCTGTACTGCTTTAGGGTATAACTCTGAACTCCAATAGAGTGTTAGTAAGCTCTCTTCACAGTTTGGTCAGACAAAATCCTTCCAGGCCTGAGATCCAAGGTCAAAATCACAGCCTCAGGCGCCAAAAAGTATAAACAAAAGTTGGAGGAAGCAAACTGGGGGAATATGACTTCATTACCTGAAGCTGTAATTGGACAATTAACTTCTGGTTGCAGCTAGATCAAACTTCATCTGTCTGAGAAATTCATGTCCACTGTCCATCTTGTGTGCAGCCTCTCCAGGCTTTTGCACTGCCCAAGGTGTATCTGTTAAAAGCTTTTAATAAATACACACTTTAATTCTCTCTAGCTTCTGTTCTAGGTAGCCTCTCCAGGCTGCCCTACATGAGACAAGAGCTAGCTCCATCTGTGGTCTTCAGAGCTGCTGTTCTGCTCCAGCTCTGAGTCATTCATCTTGCTTTTTTTGTTTCCCAGTTCAATTTCTGATGGTGACTGAAATGCAAGATTTTTTAGTCCATGATGATCCTCCCCTGATCCCTTACAGCTGCCTCAGGCTGCTCAAGCCCTTGGCCTCTTGGAAATCAGCTGGGGTGAGAACAGGTTTTTGAGAAGATGGAAAATAGTGTACAGGAGAGAGCCATGGTTCTGTCAAATGCACAAACTATTAAAATAAAATTGGAAAGAGGAAATCAGAGTACTCAGAGTAGCAACAAACATCTCATAGCTGTCAGCTTTACAAGGGAAGGATCCAGCACAGCTCTTGGCATGGCTGAGGGCCAGATGGGGCATGACCAGCACAGTGTGAGTTCCTGCTCTGTTTCTTGTCCTTCCCACTTGGACAGGATCCAACTTTTCTTTCTCCCAGGTAACCACAACAATGCAGTTCTTTTGAATCTGTTTCTGTTCCTTCAGTGTTTATTTGCTAAGGTCTCTGTACGTGCAGCAGCAGAAGTCTCAAAGTTCACCTGCTGCAAAGTTCCTCCTTCCCTCCCAGCCCACAGCCCTGCCCTTTGGACTTTAGCTTGTCCCCGTCTTCCTCAGCCCAGCCCTCCTAACGAGCCATGTAGTCACACTGCTCTGCCCCACTGGCAGGCAGCAGAGAGGCAGACACAGACCCTCCTTCCCCATCTGTGAGCAGGAGCCAGGTGAGTGACGAGGCTGGGGAACAACAGAATGGATGGGGAAGGGCAGAGCTGTGAGGGAGTTCAGCTTTTTGTGTCCCTCCCACCTTTCTAAAGGGTTTCCTCTCCACGGATGAGTTCATTTGCCCGTGTTCAGGTTGTTACCATGTGCTTTGATGCTGAAGGAGGAGGGTGGCTGTTTCTGGGAGCTGCTGGGTGCTTTTGTCCTGAGCCACATCCAGCGCTCAGCAGAGGAAGATGTGGCAGGGTGCTGGGCAGGTGCTGGAGGCTCTTGCTGTTGAATTGAGTCGTGAAGGGCAGGAGGTGTTTCAGCAAAGCTCAGGTCTTTGCCTGGGCAGCCCCTTCTCAATATTCTGTGTTGGGGTCCCGGGAAGGCTCTGTAGCTGTTCTGTCATTTTATCTGCTGGAGCAGGACACCATCTCCTGCCCACCCACAGCATCTGCCCCCAGAACAGCTGGAATTCACTCCATACACATCTCTTCCCACCCTCCATCACCTTTTCATCTCCTGACAGCAGGAGTAAGAGGAAAGGAAACAAAGAAGGAGCTCCCTGGCCTGTGGTGACACAGAGAATAGTCCCAGCCCAGGAATGGTGAGTTTTCAAATGCTCTGGGAGGGTCAGAGATCAAAAAAATCAGATTCTCCAGGTGTTCTTCCTCCTTCGTGCTCCTCAGCCCAGGTTTGCTGGGGAACAGCAGAACATCTAGAGGGGGCTCACACGTGTGTGGAACCTCGTACAGAATGAAGCTGAGATGGTGTAAAGGGCCTTGTAATACAGAAATATCTCATCAGTTCAGTGTTTCCCAAACTCTGGGCACAGCCGGGCATCGTAAATCAGTCCTGAGTCAGAGCACTGTGTTTGTTCACAGCACTGGACCTGATTCTCAGGAGTGGAGGGAAGATTATTTTTGGTGATTATCTATTGTGAGGGGTGGCAATGAGACACTTCTGCATAAATATATTAACAGAAGCTGATGTAGAGGAAGGGATGTATTAAGGGCACATTTAGCCTGTATCAACACTTCTAAGTAATGCCATTATTTCTGTGCCTAGACTGGATATACATTTGCTGCAGTGTCTGTTTCGAGGGAATCTGAATTGATATTATCCACAATTCTGTGTAGATCAGTCAGTAACAACAAGAATAACTAGCCCTGGGTGCTCTTGTATCACCTGCTTCCTCAGGTGTGGATCCAGAACTGTGGAATTTCACAGTCCTGTGAATTTTCCTGAATACACCATAGAAAAAGCCAGTCTTGAAGTCAAGTATCTTTTCACGAGCAAACTCAAACTGACTACAAATGCTGTGAATCTGTCTTTAAGTTTTATGTGGAGAAAAATGTCAGAATAATGTGCTGGTGGCAAGAGGCTTTAGTATGCAGATCTTTTAAAAAACCCCAAAACCAAGAAACCAAAAAAACCCCAAAAGCTCCAGTTTTGTGAATTTGGCTTGGTTTCATAGTGCCTTAATCTGAGTAGTTCTGCCTGAAATGCTTTGAGCTGACTCTGCATGCAGTGATGCTGGCACACTGTGTTGTACCGGCCCATTTTCTTCCTACCTTGCAGCAGTGCAAGGTGCAAACCAGTGAAAAATCAAGACTCATTGGCCAGATTCACATCTGGATTACCCAGGAAGAGTTCTGGGCTTTCTTAGGAACCTCCAACATATGTCAAAGATCAGAATCAGTTCTCATTTTATGCTGTAGCACTTTTGGATACTGAAAAATCAAAAGAAAAGTGTCAGGGAAGTGCAGGAGGAAGTGGCCCTTACCCTTCAGGTGCAATCTCTGCAGTGCAATGTGTCAGACTTGATAGGAATGAGGGATGAGTCAAAAAAAGCCAACTTTCCTGTTATTCCTCTTGTGGCAGCTGATTTTTTTTATTTAGGAATTGCTCCCCTTTCCCTCCTTTGCTGCCCATGTCACACAGCTGTGTTCATGCCATCCCTCCCTGTTTGCAGTGGTTCTGAATGTCATGGAGGCACAAGTCCCTGCCTTGGCTCAGATGCTCCATCCCTGTCCTGGCAGCTTTTCCAGAGCAGTTTCACCCAGTCTCAGCTCAGGGTTTTTATGTGGTTTCTCTGCTGGCAGCCAGTGACTGATTTGTTTTTCTCCAGGACGTGGGGCTGCTGGAGATCCCTGCAGAGCTCGCAGCCCTCCTGCACTTTATTGAAGGTGAGAAATTCCCTCAACAATTCCCTCCTTCCCTCCCCTTCCTGCACTGTTTCAGTGAGTATCTCCTCACTTTTATCAGTGTATGTGTTTGTTCTCCCTGCTGCCTGTCACTGGCTTGGATTTGATTCATTATCACTGCAGTGTAAATATGGCAGAGGCAAAGGGTACCATGGATGTTGTTTCCTGACATGGTAGGGAGGAAAAGTGACTTGGGCCAGGGGGCAGCACACCAGCTTGAAAAACAGTATCTTTGTTAAATTTTCAGCTCTTCTTTTGAGCTGGTCTGGTAGGACTGATGGCAGGGATGGTGCAAAACTCTTTGGTCAAAATTATGTGAGAGCAAACTGCTCCATGAACCCAGGCCTCTGGCAGAAATGAGTATCTGGCGTGGAAGAACTTAAACCCGTCTTTTACCTGATCTAAAATCTTTAAGGAAATTGAAGGGGAAGAAAACAACAGTTTTGACAATTTCAAATAAATATTTTTAGGTTTTATTAAAAATTTCTTCTTCAAAAGGAAGTTTAAAATAGAAGGAGAAACAGTGTAACAAATTGATTGTGGAACAATGTAGTAACTTGAGATAGAACAATTTTTCAGCCCAAGGATATAACAATATAATAACTTAAAGATGTAACAATGTAACAAGTTGATCATGTATTAATTTATCAATTTAGGGATGAACCAATTGGTTTCCAAATCACCAAAATACCACTAACTGCAATAATTTCACAAGCTGTTGATTTGTCCTTGAGCACTGTTATGTGTTTCCTCTGTAGCTCTCTGTCCGGTATTTAAGTGAATAGCTATATTATTTTGATATAATTATATTTATATATAATATAAACTAAGTACTTTTAAGTGAACAGAATAATTTTAGTGTGAATATTTAAGCTGCAAATAGGTTGAGGCAGGATTTACCTCTGTCTGTCTGTGTGGTGTCAAGCCCAAAGCCAGCTGTGCCTGTGGCCTTCTGTGGGGGGACAGTAAGGGACACAATCAGGCAGAAGAGTCTTGTGAATTGGAGCAGACTGTGCTGGGTTCCCAAATAGCTCACATTTCATGGCAGAGCCCTGCAGGGACTATCAGCTGGTCTAGTGAGCAGTGAAAGCCAGGGAGCAGTGAAACTGCTGGAAATGATGTAAAGGAGGAGGATGGGAGAGCATCAGGGGACAGGTTGGAGATAGAGGAATGCACAGGAGCTGTGCTGCATTGAGAAATCCCTTCACTTACTGGTGTTTGCTCCTCTCTTATCCGTGACAAACCCCTCATTACAAAGACCTCTCATTTCCTCGTGGGCTGGGCAGTTGTCAGCAGTATCTCTGTGTGGGCTCAGCATTACCTGCCTGTAAATGCTGCAGAGCAGACTTGAATCTCCAGGTGTTCCCTGGGGAGAAGAGTCTGAAAGATAAGAGCTGTAAAAATCTTCCTCCTGAAGAGAGTCCTGTGGTGTCAGGGAGGTGAGGCTGTGCCTGCTGGGGCTGGGCTGGGTGTCCCTGGAGCCGGGGGCTGCTGCAGGGGCTCAGGCAGGGTGAGGAGCAGGTCAGCCAGGAGCTGCTGTGTGAATTGTCTTTGTCCTGCCACCACACCAGACCTCCTTCCTTTGCAGGTCGACCCCAAGCACAGGCCAACCAGATAACTGAGACACAGCCCCCAGAAATCAAGGTCAAGGATGACCTGTCCCTCCCACCCACCATCAACAGCTATCCCTTCTCCTCCTTCGTCAAATCACACTTCCAGGTGGGAACTCTTTTCATCTCTCTTCACTGCCTCCCCTCTGGGCAGCCTGGTTTTAGCAACACCAGGAGCAAATATTTCTGTTCTATTTTGGTTTTTTGTAGAAGCCAGATTTCCCTGCCCCTGGTCAGCCCCTGCAGCAGCCCTTAACCTGCCTGGATGCTGAACACCAGGAGAGTGCACTTGAGATAAACAAACTGGTAAGAGACCTGGTTCTGGATCTTGCTGAAGAACAGGGGAGAACAGACAATGTTTAATGCCTTTATACAACAAGTTGTTGGTGGTGGATACTGTTCTTACAATACATGGGGGGCTGGAAAAGCAGAATAAATTTCTCCTTCTAGGCCCTGGAGCAGCCTGACAGAGATCACACACAGCCCCTTAGGGTTGCTGTGGTTTTGGGGAGGCACAGACCAGCCACAGACTGCTGGGATCAAAGTGAATTGCCTGGTGACGGAGCCTCAGAATTTGGCAGGACATACAGGATTGCTAAACTTTAATATCCCAATATTCCAGACTCAGTAGCACTGATATGGGAAGCCTGTCTTCTCAACCACTTATTCATCTATCAGTCATAAAAAAAGTTTCATTTAACCCAGATCTTTTCCATGATGTGGTTTACATAAATAGTGGTGATTGCACCTCAGGCTCACAGATGTGTCAGCTCCCAACAGGGGACAGTGAACTGTTGTGTAAAGGCTGGGAAAGGGCAGGGACTTTGTCATCAGGAAAAGTACACCTGGAACCACACCCTCCCTCTGTAGTGTTCGTGTGAAGGGGATGGTGCTGTTTCATCTCTGTGGATGTGAATCATATATTTCTTTATATTTCTTCTTTAAAATGGTTGAAAATAGAATGGAACTCCAGATACTTTCTAAGTAAATCTAGTAATCTTTTGGGGAATTACACAGAATTAAAATAAGCCCATTAAGAAAGTTAATACCTAAAAACAGTCTCTTGTTTTGTCCTTGTGATCCCAATCATAGAAGAGCATAAACTTCAATAAAATCTTGTGAATAGGATTGTGCTTAAGCAGAACACTATTATTTTTCTAAAGATCAAAGGCAGTTTTTCTCTCTTGCTAATGAAATAGGGATTTGCTACAAAGAATTCCCTGAGAACTAAACAACCACCATTTTTCCCAGTGAATCTCTGACATGCTTGGTACCATTAAGTGTTTTTAGAAGTGTTGTTACTCTTAAACGCTCTTTCCAAAACTGTCCATTTAGAAAAAAATTACCTTGTGACCTATTGAAGAGGATAAAAAAGGCCATTCTGTACCTAAGGGTGAGAAATACAAACTGAAAAAGCGTTGAAGATGTCAATATGCATAACCAAGAAGCTGAATCATTTCTTCAGTGGGTGTGGCGAGACACCACATCCCATAGTTCTTGGTATAATATTAACTGTACCAAAGGCTTTCAGACACTCAGTGGGCTCAGCAGCAAGCATCCTGTGGTAATTTGTGGGTCTGAGCCCTGCCCAAGGGGAAATATTTTGCCCTAGACCAAATTCTGAGTCATACCTCAGAAGAGACTGAAGTCACCCTGACTTTTAGTCAGGATCCAATCCCTACAAATGTTACCTCCCAAACTGCCCAGCACAAAAACCTGAGGACAGACCCCAATCTGAGTGTTGGCTGCTCAGGCTCACAAACATCCTGTGTGTACAACTCCTCACACCACAGTCTGGGACTGAGGGTTACAGCTCCACTTCTCTCTTTCTTGCCCCGGGCGCTTCCAGATTTTGCGGTTCGTCGGTGACAAGAGTCTCAGTGGCTGGCAGGAGGTCCTGCTGGGCAACTACATTGCTGGGAGAGGTTTGAGCGATGCCGCTCTGCGCAATGAAATCTTCAGCCAGGTGGTGGCCCAGACCTGGAGGAACCCGGACGTGGAGCACGGCCAGCGAGGCTGGGTCCTGATGGCCACTCTGCTGAGCTGCTTTGGCCCCTCACCAGCCCTGGAGAAACCACTGCTGAAGTAAGAGGAGAAAAGACCGAGGCAGGCTCGCAGAGGGCTTGAGAGGGACGAGCAGTGCTCCATGCAGTTGCCTTCCCCTAGGTTTGTGTCGGACTATGGCATGGAGGGCTACAGCGCTGTCTGCCAGCGCAAGATGCTGACGGCAGCTCAGAGCACAGAGCCCGCAGCCTCTCGGGCCTACCCTCCCACCCAGCTGGAGTGGACAGCAAACCAGAGGAGAGGGAAGATGGTGCTGGATGTTCATACCTTCAATGGTAACTCAGTCTTCTGCCCTCCTGCTGTCTTTGGGTCTCTAAGGTGTTTTCCAGTGCAGAAATTGGCATTTGGGGAATAATTCCCTCAGCTAAGTGAAGCAGATAGAACACTGTTTGCTGGTACAACCAGGGGGGAAACATGCAGCTGAATTTAGACCCAAACCTTGCCAAGTCTGGGCTTGGGACCTGCTTCTCAGGCTGAGGGGTGAGATTGTCCTGGGTTTGAGCCCCGCTCAACAGCGGGTTGTTCAGGCTGTACATCTCCACAGGGCTGCTATCCATTACAGCACAGCCCATGCAGCAGCATTTCCTTACAGGGCCTTTCTGCCCTTCTCCCTGCTCAAATATTACCTGAAGCTGCATCTTGAGCAACCAGCAGCTCTGTGAATTGAACACAGAACATCCCTACTCTGGCTCCTTGTGAGTGGAGTGATCCCCAAGCAAACCAGGACACTGCTGGGATTTTCACCCGTCAGGCTGGAAATGCCAGCCTGTGCCACAAAACAGATATTCTGGATGTCAATGTGTCCATATGGAGCCTTCCACGAGCTTTCAGTCCTCCTGTGGCCCTGCTCAGGAGTGTGTGAGACCTTCCAGCTGGGCTCTGCCTGTGTCCCATGGCATGTGGGTGTTGCTTTGGGTCCTGTCAGGGAGGCTGTGGTACTGACTGTGCTCTCTGTGCCAGAGGAGAAGTTCTCAGCTGAGGTGGAGTCCTGGATGACAGGGGAGCAGTATGCAGCCTGGATCCTGAGTGCAAGGTACTGCCAGAGGATGGGAGAAGGTCTGGGGGTGTCACCAGCTCTGAGGTTCAGACGGGTTTGCTCTGCAGGCTGGGATTTATATGGTCATGTGTAGAATACTCACTGCTTGACCACTCCAGCCTGTGCTCCTTTCTTCACCCTTAACATAACCCTCAACCATAAACAATGGGCTTCTTTAGGAACAGAGGAACCACTGGTGTGATCTGTGAGAGCAGCTTCAGAGAAAAAAAAAATAATAAAAAGAACAAATCTTGAATGATTCGAGTTTTCTTTCTAACCCTGGGCGCTTAATAATTGATTCACTCCCTAAATCTAAAGGACTTAAGCCAGGATAGACAAGGCAAGAAGAAACTGAATCTAATGTTTTCCTTCCTTTCCCCTGGCTGCCTGGACGCTTTCCTCTCCCAGGGGCTGTGACAAGAAGACTCGAGGGTGGTCTGTCTCCATGTTCACTGGCAACACGTGGCAGGACCTGCTGGGCTGTGACTTTGTGCTGGACCTCATTGCAGAGATGGAGGAGACCAGCAACTTCAGCAGCTCCTCCCAGCCCTCCCCTGAGTACCCCATCGCTCCAGAAAGGGACAGGAGCACCCTGCAGCCCTCTGACCTGGACACGTGAGCCACCTGTTCCTCCTGCCACACCACTTGTGGCCCTGGCACCCATCGTTCAGCACTCAGGTCCTCATCTCGTTTTCCTCTTCCACAGGATCCCTCCTGCTCCAGGTATCCAGGCCCCTGCCTTTCCCCCTCCCAGCCTGCCTCCAGAGCTTATCAGTCTCCCTCCAGGTGAGCTCCTGCCCAGGACTGTGGCTGACACTGGGCAGGGCCAGATGGGCCCCAGCCAGGGCAGAGGGGCCGAGGGGGAGGTGGGAGATTCTTCTTTCAGAACTCCACTCCGAAATGTGATTAATAGGGACTGAGTGTTTCTTACCTGCCTTGTCACCAGAGTTCTCTCTGCTCCCAGATTCAAGGTTTAGAGATGACCTGAGGACCCCTGTAGGTTTGGATCACTATGTGGATGATCTCTTCAGCCCTGTGCTGCATCAGAGCTCCAGAGTATCTGTAAGTCCCCTGATGTTCCCTCCTGCCTTCTCTCTGCAGCTCTCCTGTCCCTGCGAGTCCTTGAAGCTTTTCCCTGCCCATTCCCTGCCCCTGCTCAGCTCAGACATGCCTTTGAACGTCTTTCCCTCTGGGAAAAGATTATCTGTCCCTCTGAGCTCAGGTAACTGTTCTGGGTTTATTTTGATGCAGGATTTGGAGAGCAGGGATGCTCTCACCAGGCGCATGAAAGGAGGTGGGAAGATTGGACCCACAGGGAGAGGAATCCTTCCTTCTGCAGGTGTGTGAGGGCATGGGGACAGCTGGGAACACCTGGGACCAGTGACCTTCAGTGAGCACAAGTTAGGGAGCCCCTCCAGTGCTAATTATTGCATGCTCAGCTGGTTCAGCAGAGCACTGGGCTTTAGCACAGGCTGCACTCCTCACTCCCAGGTGAGATAGATGCTTTGGGGAAGGTGTTAGACAGGGGAGCTGCTTTGTTGAGCTTTTAATTTCTCTTTTGAGCTGGTTTTGGGGGTCAAGGCAGCAAGTAGCATGTTTCTGACTCAGCCCACCTCTTCTCTAGATAAATATTTTGTAAGTCATGTATTCACCTTCTACTCACCCCATGCTTTCACAGATCAGTTGGTGCCTTTATTGGGGGTGGTTTTAATCTTTCTTATTACTTCCTTACAGAACTTCCCATCATCTGTAGCTATCCCTTGGGTTAGTAAGTCTGAACCCTGAAGAGGTTCTGGTTTGTGTGTTTGGTTTCTTTACTTTCCTCACTTCTATAGAGCTAAGGCTCTGGAATTTTCAGCAGGGTGGAGTCAAACACCAGTATATTAATGGCACTGACAAACCTGCATGGGTAGGAACACACCCAGCAGCCCCAGAAAGGTGGGGAATGTCCAGTTCAGTCATTCCTGAGACAGGGACTACTTCTGGCTATTGGAGAGGCTCTGGGAGTGACAGGCCCTATCACTGGCCTGAGGCCCGTTTGTCACTTATGTGGCTTCTTAGATGAGTGAGGTATAAGATGACTTCCCATGGCATCCCAGGGCCACTCTCACTGGTGAGGACAGTGATTCAGTAGATCTGTGCAGTGTGCTGACTCCTCCCAGCTGAGTCTGACCCCTCACCCCTGGCTCTGCTGGCTTTGCACTCAGTGGGGTTTGTCTGTGACCCCACATGGGACTTGCCTGCTGAGAGCAGAGGAATTCCTTTGTCCCCACAGTTCCTCCCTGTGACACACAATGCCATCCAGGGCTCCTTGTTCATCCAGCCTTGCCACCTACTGCAAAGAGACCAACATGGATGTGTCAGTCCCAGCCCACAGATCTTTGCCCAGCCCTCAAGAGAGACCCTCTGCAGTCATACACAGCAGGAATTATTTATAGGCTTAATCATGAGGAATGGTGGTGTCCTAAGCCAGGCTGCAGAAACAAAGTTGGATACTGCTATTTAAAATCTCGCAGGCCACACATTTTTCTTAGGTTTCCTTTTTCCAGCTGAGTTTTGCTGTGTCCTGCTGTGGTTGGTGCATGTGGAGAGCACCAGAAGGGCTCTCTGGGGTTGCTCAGGATATTCTCATTTGGGATTCTCCAAAGCACTCTGCGCTTGTTCTTTTGCCTCTAGGCTTGTCTGGAATGACTCAAGCACCAGTTTACCAGCCCATGGCCTCCATGATGGGGATGCCAGCAGCCGTGCCCATGATGCCAGGGGCTGCTGGGGTTGCACCCATGCCAGGTAACAGCAGTGATTCTGTAACTGCGGGGGGAAGGGGGTGGCAGGGGGCTGTCAGTGGAGCCTGTGCAGCTGAGGGGCTCAGGGAACACTCCAGGCTGATTCTCTGGGGAATGTTCACCTGTAGGATTTTGAAGATGTGTGTGTTATTTTCCACAGCCATGGTGATGCCCCAGCCCATGGTTCCAGCTCTGGATCCCAGCCAGCTGGCAGCACAGCAGCAAGCCTTTATCAACCAGCAAGCCATGCTCATGGTGAGTGGAAGGGGCCAGGGACTGGGGAAGAGCCACACTGGTGTTTGTGCCTTGGAGGCAGAGCCCAGCTCTCCTCTTTGGGCCTGCTCTGTGTCACTCTGTGCTCACCTGCTGGGGTCAGCTCTGTAAAATGGGGATTATTTAAAGCTGCAAGACTGGGAACCCTCTTTTAGCCCCTTTGTGTCCATGGGGACACTGAGGCACCACCAGTGAGTGAGGAGCAGGCCCTGAGAAGATTCAGCTGTAATTTCCACAGGGTTTTAAGCTGGGATTTGCTACAGATGCAGGTCTGCAGTGTTCTGCTTTCTGTGCAAAGCCCTGTGAGAGCAGGGCAGTCCCAGGCTGGCAGCTGAGCCTTTGGGGGGAGAAGATTCCCTGGGCATGCCTTGTTCACACACTGGAAAATTTGCTGTGCTCTATGGGGATGTTTTGGGGTTGATCAACAGTGAAAAAAAAGGACAGCCTGTGACTGATGGCCTAGAGCTCATGGACATTGCAATTCCTTCCCCAGGCCCAGCAGATGACCCTTCAAGCCATGAACATTTCCCAGCAGGAGCTGCAGAAGCAGCAGAGGTCTCTTGAGAACTCAAAGCCAAGAGTCTCAAGCCCAGCCCCAGCACCAGCCCCAGCCCCAGCCACTCTCCCAAAACCCAAGAAGCCTTCCAGCAGCCAGCCTGCTGCAGCACCAAGTTCTCCAGAGCCACCAGCTAAGCCAAAAGAGCCGGTATGAGAATCAAACAGCCCTGGTGGATTTGGTTTGGGTTTCATGTTTGGTGTCTGCTCTGCGTCCATTCGTGTGTGGCCGTGGTTTGGCAGAGAGGAGAGCAGAGATTTATGCCTCCTGATGACACTGAGACCTTTCAAGCTCTGCCTGCTGAGTTTTTAGGGATCAAACCTTAGTGGCTTTTGCTCTGTGGAGGTTTGGCTGCAGGGTTGGCCAATTCATTTCCAGTTAAGCTGAATTTTTCCACAGGAGAATATATTACTCTGAGTTCTTTATCTTCCAGCAAGCTGTGTTTGGCCTCTAACAGAATCCCCCTTCTCTGTGCTTGGCTGAGGGTTCCTTGTGTTAGAAACCAACATATTGGGACACTTCTGGGTGTGGAGAGGTTCTAGATCAGAACTTTTTGAGACAAAATCACCCCTGAGCTGGAGGGCACTGCAGAGGTGCTGCTGGCTGCTGCCAACTAAACAAACTGTGTGCTGTCTGCAGGATTATGAGTACATAGAGGAGGAGTTCTCCAGCAGTGAGGATGATGACTTTCCTCGAGAAACCTTCCAGCAGAAGAGAGAGTACTTCCAGAAGATGGGTGAGCACCTACCACTTGGAATTCCACTCATCATAACACCTTGCTCTGCAGCCTTCCTGGCATGCCCAGGTGTTCTCGTCTCCCTGTCTGGAATCCAGCTCATCCTTGCAGGAGCTGCTGGTGATGTGTGTACAGGAGTTTGGGGGTCTTGTTCTGCCAGCTACCATTCAGATTGTGAGCTGTTGTGGCACCACTTTTCCAGAAATCTCTGGGCTTGTGACTGCCACATCCTCGCTCACTCTAGAACAGAGGTTTTTGCTGACTGAGGCAAGAGTGGGAACAGTGCCATCAGTGCCAGGTTTTTGGTGTGGGTTGGATTAGCTCAAGTCCCCCTTTCTATGTAGGAGAGCAGCGCATCCGAGTGAAGAAAGTCAGACCTACCAAAACCTGGACCCCTCCAGCAAAACCCCAGCCAAAGGAGGAGGAGGAGAAAAGAGAGGAGCTGGAGAAGAGGAATGAAGTGAAGCCTGTCCCTAAACCAGAGCCAGGTAAGATGTTGTGCAGTGGAGACCCAAGTAGGTTGCGCAGGAAGAACTTTCCAGGAACATCAGGCCAGGATTTCGGCAGAGGAGGAAAGGATCTGACTCTTCTTGGAGTCTGCATCTTGACAGGAAAGGAAAGAGGAATGTCAGGCCATTGCCAGACAGCATCAGAGGGAAAGAAAGGGGAAGTCAAATGAGATAAAGGGATTTCTCCTGTGTCTCTGCTGGTCTGTTAATTAAAGCTGTCACCCCGATAGCTCCTGTTTCCCCTCTGCCACCTCCTGAGCCAAAGCCAAAGCCAAAGAAGGAGACACCAAAACCAAAGAAGGAGCCGCCTGTAGTGAAGCCTTCAGGCCCTGAGTCACGTCCTGCACCCAGCCACGAGATCGGGAACATCATCAAAATGTACCAGAGCAGACCAGCCCCCGAGCCCCAGCCCATCCAGCCCAGCAGGTGAGGGTGTGGGACCCCCCTGTGGGCAGGAGGGAGAGGGGTTCTCTGTCTCAGCTCTGCCACGTGGCTCCACTGTGCCCAAACCCCATAACGATGTTCCCTGCTCCCTTGCAGGAGAGTATCCGCGCCATTTGTAAGGAGGAACGACCCCAAAAACGAGGCTCTGGCCAAGCTGGGAATGATGAGCCCCTCACCTCAGAGATCAGTGAGTTCATTGCTCTCTGGTTACTTCAGGAGCTCAGCAGAGACAGCCTGTCCATCCCATTGCCAGCAGGCTGGGATCTCCCTGGTGCTGCAGGAGCAGCCAGGTGATTTCTGGCTGGGTTGTGAGACAGCTGGAAGCTCACTCCATGGTGCTGCCCAGCCTAGATGTAAAGTCTGTAAAAGTCTACTGGTCTGTAAAGTCATCTGAGGTCCTGAAGAAAAGGCTCTGGAGCAGCAAGTCCTATTGTGACACGTCTAAGGCTGATCTGGAAGCAAGCAACTCATGTTCTCCATGTTTGGCACCAAGGCTTTGGCTTGTTAACATCCTTTTTTCCTTTCCAAACTGGAGGCTTTGTTCTCAAATACTTGGTGCTCTGGGTTTGGTTGTTCATCTCTGCAGATTTTGTGTTTATCTAGAGGCAGTGGTGGGCAGTTCACACAGATCTTGCTGCAGGGGTGGGCTGCTGCCCTGGCACGATTTAGAGCAGCGGTGTCAGGACAGAGCCCAGGAATGCAGGGAAGGACTGGCTCAAATGGTTTTGCTGTCTTGCAGCCATCTCCTGTGCATGAGGAGAGGAAAATACCTCCACCTGTCAAGCCCAAGCCAGGCCCAGCTTCCAGCTCTATCAAGGAAAAGCAGTTGCCTCTCCTGTCCATCTTCAGACCAGAGGCTGCCCCACCACCTTCCCAGGCCCCTCGCACTCCCCCTCTTCCCCCACCAACGCCTGAGGACCAAGGCAGGCAGGAACCCACAGGGAAGGAGGGTGAGTATTGATTTCATCCAGGTGGGGTTTGGTAGCAGGGCAGGGAGGGGATGGGGCTGGAATCAGCCCAGGAAAGTCGTGGCACAGTCCTGGCATCAGCCAGGGACTGAGCCCAGAAACAAGCGTGGCACCTCCCAGCTCTCAGCTCTTTCCCTCTCAAAAATACAGCTAAAAATAGAAAGGTCCTTTGGGCTACAACTTTATCAAGGCCCAGCCCACAAGACTTTTACTGTTTACCTGCAGCATAATTATCAAAGTGGCAATCAGTGGGTGGACTTTAGACCAGGGAGGAGTGAGAAGTCAGGTCTTTCACCTTAAAAACCTCTGGAGGGATCTTGGAGAGAGGCTGAGGAATGAGGGAATGTTTCTCAGAGGGAGGCTGAGACTGGAAGACCTTAGACACATAAAGAGTGTTTGGATGCTGCCCACTTTAGAAAAGTAGAGCTAATACTGATAAGCAGTAGTTTGGAAGTGTTACTCAGTCTTAGTTTTGCCTCTGAATTTCAGTGTGAGCCTGAATTCATTTTATACATTGGATACCTGTACCAATGTATTTATTCTCATCAACACCACATTTCATAACCTGCAAGGAGCTGTCAAACAAATTACTGAAGGACTCCACCCTGCAGCAACTTTCCTGGCATAAAATAATTTTTCTGTTAGCTCCTCCTCTCTTAAATTTTTTTTTCTTTAGAAAGCCCTTTGAAAGTAAATCAAGGAGACTGGATTATCCTGAAAAATTCCTTCATGCTTTGGAATAGGGATATAGCAACAGCTGAAGTATGGGAATTACTACATTATTTATCTAAGAACTCTGAAGTTTTGGAAGTTTGAAGTGCTTAAACAAAGACATTCCTACCTCACAAAGTAGCAACTTTGAACAGTTGTATTCAGACCGAGCCTGTCATTAACAGATCTGCAGACAGACAATCCAGTGCTAGTTTGGGTGCCCTGCACCAGAACCTTGCAGCCTCCAAGCTCGGGAAAACTTTTAGGTCCTTTGAAACCTTTAGCAGCCTGTTTATAATGACACAAAGTGAAACGTGTCTTCAGCCTCGAGCACTGGGGGAGTATTTTGTGTGGGAGGCTGAGTGCTCCCCGTGCCTGGAGTGTTTCTGTTCTTAGCAATGAACTTTGTGGCTAATACAGGAAGTGTAAATACTAGCAGAAAGTCTGGGAATGACTGGTTTGTGCTCATATGAGCTGGTCACTGACCTTCAGGAGATTCTCTGACAGGAATATTCCACCAGGAACTCTCCCCTTTCTCCTGGTGGGTTTTGGTGGGTGGAAAGGACCCATCTTCACTGCTTTTTCTCCCCACACAGACTCTGCTGTGACAGTGGCAGGTGATGATGGGATCAAGACCCAGCTGTACAAGCTCACCACCAGTGTCAGCTTTTCCTACGCCGACCCCGCCTGGAAAATTTTTCTGCGTAAAGAGGTTCAGTTCCTCAGCTGAGGATTGGCTCTGGGGGGGAGCTTGTCCCATCTTTGGTTAAAATGGGTTTTTTCATCATAGGCACTCAGTGTAAGATAGGAACACAAAGAATTCTGGGATCACAGACACAGGAGTTAGAGGCAGGGGATCACGTCATGGGGAATCTGGGTCCTGCTCTGCCTTACTGACACTTGTGTCTCAGTTTCTCTACCTGTCCTTTCCTCCCTCTGTAGACCTCTGAGAAATCTAAAACTGAATTTGTTGTTGCCTGGTGCTTTCCTGTTAAAATAGTACAGATGTGTTTAAAATGAAGTATTGGAATGTGTGTTTAACTCACCAGGGTTCATCCCTTGGTCTGACCTCTCAGGTTTTGGTCCTTCACTCCTGGTCCTTCTGTTTACATTCACATTAGTGAATCTCCTCCCTGCCTGTCCCTGGAGATGAGCTCACTCCTCCCTGGCAGCAGGGCTGGATTGCAAAACATCCCTGGGGAGCGACTTCTGCAATATCTGTAACACCACTATTACCTCCTCTTGCAGGTGTTTTACCCCAAAGAAAATTTCAGCCACCCTTATTGTCTGAACTTGCTGTGTGAACAGGTGAGCACTGGAGTGTGGCTCAAGGCCAGCTGTCTCTCTGGGGACAAAACACTCCATAATTACAATTACACTGCAGGAGTTACCTTCACTTCTCCATCCTGAGCAGTGCAAGTTTCTTCTCCAGATCCATCCAGTCCCTGTTCACTCCTCTCTGAGGCTCAATTTACAGCCTCAGATGCTCCAGCACAGCTAGGTGTGGCCTTTGCAATGTTCCTCTCTGTTCCCTTCCTCTGCAGATCATCCGTGACACCTTCTCCGAGTCCAGCTTTCGGATCTCCAGGGAGGAGAAGCGCAAGATGAAAGACCTGCTGAGTAATTAGCACCCCCATCACCCCTTCTCCTCTGTGCCCATCCCAGCTTCTGGTCTGGAATGAGAAACTGGCCTCCAAGCCTTTCAATCAGTACTTGGGACAGAGGAGAAATGTTTGTCACTGCAGCAGGAAAGAACGTTTTTAGAGTGCAGTGTAGGAATGTTTGTTTATTCCAAATGGCCCTGAAATTTCTGTGAGCCAGAAAAACTTAGTCCTGAAATGTTTATTGTGGGGAGAGGAAACTGAAGCCCAAGGATAGGATTTTGATTTGTTTCAAATTCCAGCTGTCATCTCTGACATGATCTTCCCAGAGAAAGGGATGGAAACCAGTAGTAGTGCAAGGAAACCAGTATGTGCCAGCATCCTTCCCCCTCTGCTTGTGGTTTGCTGTGCTGTGAACACAGAGGGACTGCTGGGAATGAATCCCTGGCAAGAGGGAGACTTGGCCACCTTTGTCTTTCTGAGCAAGTAACTGTTTTGTAACCCTGCTAGCGGAGTTCCGAGTTGGCAACAACGCCCAGTCCATTCAGGAGGACGGGATCAAGAAGAGGATTGTAGTGGCTGCTCGGGACAACTGGGCCAACTATTTCTCCCGCCTTTTCCCAGTTCAGGTGAGTCTTAATCCCCTCACCAGACCCTGGGCTTGCTTTAGCCATGGTTCCAGTTCACTCTTTCTGTCCCCCTGCCTGGCCACACTGCAGGGATTCTGTACCTTCCACACCTTGCAGGGTTTCACACCTCTTGTGTGGCATCTCCTTTCCCTGGTAACACCTGTGCAGGTGGGATGGAGCCTTCGATTCTCTGTGCTGCACTTCCCTTACAGGGTGAAAAGGGAAGTGATGTGCAGATCCTGGGTGTTTCTCACCGGGGCATGAGGCTGCTGAAGGTGGAGAAAGCAGCTGGATACCGTCCTGAGCACCTCAAGATCCTGCGCAGCTACTGGTGAGCAAAAGGGCCCTGGCTGCTGCAGGAGGACAGTTTGTGTCTGGCAGGGTGTTGGAGGCAAACAAAAACTCTGAGTTGTGCTGTGTTCTCTAGGATTATCCTAAGTCAGCTGTGACTCACTGATCCTCCTTTTAATGAGTCTGGCTTCTCCTTTTCCCTCCTGCCTTGAGCTTTGCTTACAGCACGTGAGCGCTGGGGGTGAATCAGCTCCGTGTGTGTCACCACAGGGAGCTCCTCAGGGTGAAAGCCGTGAGCAGCTGGTGGAAAGCCAGCAGGGAGAATGTTGAGACATGTCTCCATTCCCAGTCCTTGGACTGGGCTCCCATCCCCAAGCTCTGGCAGAAGGAGCCTGAGCACGCTGGCTTGTGTTCCCAGCTTTGCAGATGTGCTGTCAGTGGAGATGAAAGGCAGCAGCTCCCTGGAGTTCTCCCTGAAGGCAGAGCAGCTCATCCTGCACTCTCGGAAGGCTCCGTGCATCAAGGCCATGGTGGAACTCTTCATGCAGGAGCTGAGGCAGGTGAGGCAGCAGCTGGAGCACAGGAGGGAATGAAGGTGCTTTCCCAGATGAACCTGAGAGTGTCCACGGGATGACACAATCCCTTCACATCCTTGGGAGGAGATCTGACCTGGCCACGGCCTTTTCCCCAGGACACCAACTACGTCGTGGCTCTGCGCAGCTACGTCGTGGATGACAAGAGCCTGCTCAGCTTCAAGAAGGGCGACCTCATCGAGCTGCTGCCCATGCAGGGCGTGGAGCCAGGTGAGGGGGGTGTTGGGATTGGCAGGACCAGGATCAAGGGCCTGCTGGATCCATGGTGCCCAGAACCAGGGGAATACAGGGTGGGCTGGCATTGTCAGCCTCCAGCTCTGCCAGACAAGCCTTGTGCCTCAGTTATAGCAATATATGTTTTAAATAGATATATGTTTTCTTAGGATGCAGGAAAACCTGGTGAGTCTGATGCTCTCCTTTGCCAGCAGAGAGCTTCAGTGCTCGTTTCTCTTGGCAGCTGCCTTGGCTCCTGACTCTTTCTCTGTTGCTTTTCCAGGGTGGCAGTTCGGCTCCACCGGTGGCCGCTGTGGTCTCTTCCCCACCAGCCTGGTGCAGCTGGCTCCTGCCCCCGACTACCTCAGCACCAGCATGGACAGGCGGGGAGAGCAGCGGAAGGGCCCGAAAGCTGCCCCAGAGAGCAAGAACACCAGCAGGGAGGTGAGCAGTCCATGGGGAGGAGCACCCAGGGGACATGGCTGCGTGCTGTGAGGGCTGCCAGGGTGGGTCCAGAGCTCTGGTAGTGTCTGACCTCTGAGGGCAGAGGGAAGATGATGAGTGCTCAGTCTTTGCAGGTGAGACACTCAAATAAATCCATCACAGTGTTGGAGGGGAGGCGCCACACTAAGATGAGGCCTGGCAGCTGAGAATACACACTGCAGTTCCTCAGCTGATGTTTTGGGGTGGGTTTGGTGGTGTTCTTGCAGAGTTCTGTCCTCAGCCTGACACCAGAAGCCACCAGCACCATGTTAGTCCCCGCTGGTGACCATTACACCATGATTGACTTCGCCACCGCCTACTTCCGAGAGGCCCAGTACATGTGAGTACCCTGTGCTCCTGCCTGGCACGATCTGGGCAGCCTGACCCACCCCAGGCCGTTTCTGGGGGTATTTCTGGGACTGCATGTTCCCTCTCCTCTGTCTAGGCAGGGCCAGAAGGGGACGTCTGCTGAGAAGAGCGTGGCTGACCTGGTGCGGCACACCAAGGTGAGCTCAGCCTCTGTCCCTGGCCACAGCCAGAATCCCAGCTCCAGCACTGCCTCTGCCTTTGTCCCTACATGGCCAAAGAACAGATCCCTGGCTGCAGTCTCTGGACAAGTGCAGCTGTCCCCTACTCTTGGCTGCTGCCTGTGGGATGCTGGGAGCTCAGGCCTCTGGTGCAGCCTGCAGAGCACAGCCCTGTGGGACCCACAGCCCTGCCTCATCCTGTGTTCTCGCCCTCTAGGTCCCAATCCAGGCGTCCCTGCTCTGCTACTCTGACAACGAGCTGAACGAGCTGGCTACAAAGAACTTCCAGAGTAAGGAACTCCCTGGGACACAGCACTGCAGGGGAGGGGAGAGGGGAGGTCAGGGTGGGCACACACAGACCTTGTGGGGCTCAGTGGGAGTGGGAACTGGGTGAGGAGGGCTCTGCTAGGGCACTTCTGCAGTTCATAACCCCCTGTGTACTCCACATAACCCCCTCTGTGTTCCACATAACCCCCTGTGTGCTTGCTGAAAGCTTCCAGCAAAAGGGACTTTGCCTTGAGTGCAGAGTGTTCCAGAACACTCTGCCTGGGCTTTGGGCTGACTCCACATGTCCAGTGCAAGCCTGGTAACAGCAGAGAAGTTTTCAGGACGTTTCCTTGCCCACTGGCAGCCCCAGGGCAGAAGCAGCCCTGCTCAGACTAAAGGCCAGGCTTTGCCTTGCAGCGCTGATGCGGTTCATGGGAGATCAGCCAAAGCACAAGCATCAGGCTGACGTCCAGTGCGTCTATGAAATCCTTCAGGTTTGTGGGCTTCCCCTGGGAAAAGTGCCGAAGCACCAATGGGGATGGAGGGCCAAGACCTTGCTGGGAAGGAAAAGAGCAGGGAGAGCCATAATGGCACCTCCTGCATGAGGAAGGGAGCTGAAACAGACCGTGGGGAGGGCTTGCATGTAAATGGTTTCCTGGATATCACTGTCTGGATGAGAGCACAACCTGCTTCTCCTCTCTCCTTCTTTGAGCCTAAATAGCTCTAGAGACCAGAGGCTGCAAAGCCCAAACTTTAGGCCAAACTGGCCAAGCTCTGATTTGGGAGAGGAAGGGCACAGAGATGACCTGGGGGATGTCTCTGATGCTCTCATTCCCTCTCTGATGCTGTTTTCTCTTCTCTGCGTGCAGCTGTGCAAGGAAAAGGAGAATTTGCACGATGAGATCTACTGCCAGGTCATCAAACAGGTCACCCACAACCCTCAGCTGTGAGTACCAGCACTGCCAGCTCCTGTGTGTGCACAGCTGGAGAGGAGCCATCTGCTGCAGGGACACCAGAGCCAGGGGAGAGGGTGTCCCCTCATGATGGGCTGTCCCCAGCTGCTCCACTGCTGAAGCTCCTGCTGAGCACTCGGGAAATTTTGTCAGTCACTGTGTCTGGTATTTTCACTTTAGTGGATGTTTTTCCTTATATTTCTGGCTGCTGATCTATCAGGGCACCAGTAAACATTCCTGGTGACTTCTGCTCATGGTGCTGCTCAGAGCCCTGATTTCCTCCTCCCAGCCTTGGGGAATTGATAAACACCAGTCAAGGACTGGCTTGGCCCCACGCTGCCCTGTGAGGTGGCAGCAGTGGCATCGGAGTGGCCTTGATTGTTCCCTTTCTTTGCTTGCTGTTGGAATAACTGAATCAATCTCTTGTTCAGCACAAGAAACCTCTGCCAAGGGCTGACACCTCCTTTTCTGCCAGCTGCCAGAGGTGTTCAGAAGGGCACAAGCTCACTTTGAGCTGCTCAGAGCAGGAACTGTCTTGTCCCAAGGTGCCCACAGTCCTTTCTGATCCGCAGGGAGAGCGAGCTGCGGGGCTGGCTGCTCCTAAACCTGCTCACTGGGTACTTCCTGCCCTCCAAAATCCTGATGCCCTATGCCACCAAGTTCCTGCAGCTGGCCAGCAGTGATCCATCCAGCACCCACCACGGTAAGACTGTTTGTGTCCTGTAAAGCAAATATTCCAGATCTAAACCTGGACATGTCATGGTTTGGATGTGTCCTGTCAGGGTGGGAGGTGAGGTCAAGTCTCTTTGCTCCCCTAGCAGTGATCAGGGGTTGAAGGAAACCCAGCCAGGATGACCCAACACCACAGGACATGGATGTTTAATTCTCTGTTTGGTTCAGCACCATGGAGCTTTCTCCTTTTCCTGCAGATATAGCCAAGATCTGCCAGAGCAACCTGCGCAAAAACTTCCTGCACGGGGGCCGTCGGCACCTGCCGTTCCCTGTGGAGATGGAGGCACTGCTGGTATGGAGGGGCAGGGAAGTGGGTGGGTGCTGGGAAGAGGGAGAGGGTTTTGTTGGAGGTGCCACGTGCAGGGTGGCAGGGGCAGCTGGGGTTTCAGGAGAGGAAATGGAGCGTGGGGATGTGTTGGAGTCGCCGACACAGGGTCCCCTGACCCGGGGATCACCCGGGAAGGNACTTTATTATTCTTTTTCCACCTATTCCTAACTTTCTATCTATTCTACCTGCATTGAGGACACTTTTGTCCAATGAAATTGTGCTCCCCACACAGCAGAAAATGGAGCAGGTAGAAGAAGGAAGAAACAGGAAGGGACAACACCCAAAATCCTCCATCTTGGTCTCTCACCTACATCCATACTAAATCAAGCCCAAAATCTAAATTTTTCACCCTGTGACAAACTACAACTCCATTACTACCTATTTACACACAAATTGATTCAAGCTCATCACAAAGCTGTGGGAGCTTTCTCCATGGCCAGAGGTTAAAAGCAGCGTTTTCCTGGGGATCAGGACCCCTCAGCACAGGCAGAGAAACACTTCCTGTGTCCAGGATTCCCACAGGGATGGAAGGAGCTTGGGAGGTGCAGTGCCATGGGGAGGGTTTTGTTTGAGGTGCCACGTGCAGGGTGGCAGTTGCTGTTTCAGGAGAGGAAATGGAGAGTGGGATGGAAGGAGCTTGGGAGGTGCAGTGCCATGGGGAGGGCAGGGAAGAAGCAGGTGCTGTGGACGAGGACTGGAAGGCAGGGATGGGGAAGGAGAGGGAGGAACACGTGGGGCTGGTGGCACCCTGCATGTCCTGCTGTCCTTTGCAGAAGGGACACGGCGCCCGCCGGCTGGTGGTGCTGATGCCTGGAGGCTTGGAGTACCTCACCAGGATCAGGACATTCACTGTGAGTTCCCAGCTGTGAATTCCTTCGCTGCTCTGGACTCGGAGCCACAGCAGGAAAATCCCTGATCTGACAAGGGTTAATGTGTCTACCTGCTCTTGGACTTGCCTGGTTATGGTATTCATTTCCTTCTTTCCTTGCTTCAGGTGGCCAAGGAGCTCTTGCAGGAGATCTGTGAGCAGATGGGAATAGGTGATCAGCAGGAGATACAGGACTTTGTTCTCTTTGCTGTCAGGACTGACGACAAAAATCTCGGCAAGTAGAGACCAGTGTGGAGCTTCTCTCTTCCAGCAGCCTCTGCAGCAGGGAGCATCACAGCTCCTGCTTGGAATAGTTCCCTGGGAGGGTCCTTTTAAGCAATTTCCCTCTGTATTAGGGTTAAAGGTTGATCCTTCTCAGGGTCTGTGTTGCTTGTCCCTGAAAGAGGAGTGTGGCTCTGTGTCCCTTGGAATGGCTGATGGTTGAGGCTCAGGGCAGGGTGGAACTGAGGTGTGCAGGAAGGCTCCTGTGCCAGCTTCTCCCCCAGGAGGGATGGGTGACTCTTTCTCTGTGTCATGTAGGTAAAATGGTGAAGCCAATCAAACTGGAGGAGTATCTCCATGATTACCTGCTGGAGGACAAGCTGGTCACTGTGACCTTACGCAGGCTCCTCTGGAGGACACCTCTGCACTTTGACAACCAAACTTACACAGATGTCCACTACGGACAGGTGAGCAAGAGCAGGACCCTCAGTAGCAGGGACAGATGTGTGTCCTGGCCAACAGGAACGTCCCAAGGGGGCTCAAAAAGCAGGAGGCCTTTGGCTGATAGGCTTTGTGTGCTGTTTCTGGGAGTGACTAAACACTGAAGCTATGGATGCCAGGAAGGCTCTGTGCCTGTGGCCTTAGCCTGGAGCAGTGCTGTTCCACACATTGTGCAGCTCCCCAGGCTCTTCCTGAGCCTTTGTTTTGCACTATCAGCAAGGCAGGATGTGGGTGTGTGCAGCCTGGCACTGCCCAGACTTGCCTGTACCCTCTGGCAGGTTTAACAGAGGCCTCCTTGCTCTGCTGTCCCTCAGGTGCTGTGGGATTACCTGAATGGGAGGATCCTGCTGAGCCAGAGTAAAGAAATGGAGATGCAGGTGGGCCTTTTGGCAATGCTCCAGCACTGGGCCAAAGGGGAGCAGCAGAACTCTGCTCCCTCCAGGTATGTCTGTGGCAGAGGGATCTGTCTGTGGTGGCCCCTCAGGGGATAGGAGCAGGTACCTGGAAGTCCTCTCTGAATAATTAAGAGATGTGCAGTTCTGGAGAGCAGAGAGGGTATGAGGGTGCCATGGGCATTTCATTGGATTGCCATGGATTTGTAACACCAAGAAGAAAGGGCATGAGCTCATGGTTTGGGTGAATCCTTTGTTCTCTCTCACAACTGTCAGAGGTTTCAACCCTGGGCCCCTGAAATCTGTAGTGAGATGCCCAATGGGAACAAAATTGTCCCCGGATACTGAAAACCTCCAGTGCTGCAGTTCTAAGCTGTACTTTGCCACTCCTTCCTTTCCTTATGCACTTTGACTCGGAGTTGAGGCAATGCCTCCATCAGATCCCCCTAAAGCAGGGAAACAGCATAGCCCTGCTGGTCACTGAAGAGCTCTCGCTGGCTCCAGAAAGGAGGGATTTCTCTCCATGCACTGGGCAGTGGTGCACAGCTGAATTCTCTGTGGGCAAGGATGGTCTCACTGTCTCTGATGGCTCCTTCCACCCTACCCAATACAGGCATCCCCTGCTGTGCTCTTCCTCTCCCCCTTCACCCTTGTTCCCACATACACAATGGGAAATTGTTGCCCCATCCCCTCCTTCCTCTCAATCCCCTGGCTGATGTTTGATTTTAGCTGGGCAGAGCGTGAATTACAGTCTGTTTTTTGGCACAGGGAAGAGCTGAAGGAATACATTCCAAAGACCCTGCAAGCCTCCATCAGCCTCAAGGCTGTGCACAACCACGTGGCCACTCTGCTGAGAACAAGGCAGCCCCTCCAGCCACTGGATGCAAAAATCCAGTTCATAGGTGAGGAGACATTCAGATCTGCTTCAGTTTCTATGCTGTTTCTGTTAATGGAAGCTGCTCTGAATGCACTTTTGGGACAATTTATGAAGTTGTTGATGATTCTTGGAGAATGGAATTCCCTGACAGCTCCTCACTGTGGATTAGATCTTGTTCCCAAGCACGGTGCTCATGTAGAAGTTCCATCTCTTGTAGGAGTCTACAGTGGATTTTTAGAACTCTGTACAACTGTGTTTTAATTGGTATTCTGGCTGTATGTCTGTTTCCAGGTCAGAAAAGGACAGGACATCCACTCTGAGATGTGGCTGCTGAGAATTGAGTCTCAGAAGCTAGGGAGGGATGCAGAAATTGTCAATATTACTTTTTAATGTATAAATTCTTGGGTACGCTGTCAGCTTTGACCACCCCAGGCTGGTCCAGTGAACTGCTGGCTGAAAGCTGCTGCCCTCAGGCCACTTTTTGCTCTCTTCTAGAGGACGTGATGAAATTGCGCTTCTTTGGCTACACCATCTTTGTCGTGGAGAGAATCAGCGATGACATGATCCCTGTGCCCTGTCTCTTTGGTGTGAACAAGGAAGAGATCATTGTGGTGGATGGCAGCACCCAGGTATGCCAGACAATTCCCTGGTGTCTGTCAGATACCCCCTGTGACTTTAGAAGAATTTGTGCGGGAAGAGGCTGGACTTCCCTGCATCACAACCACTCTGACAACAGCGCTGGCCCAAAGCTGGAGAGTGTAGAACTGGAGAGTGTACACTGGAGAGTGTAGAACAGGCATTACTGCTCTTTTGTAAGTTCATGCTAACAAGCACAATCCACAGTGAAACTAAACGTAGAACACATTCCTGTTTGTCCCAGTCCTGTGGGAGTTCCAGGGCTGTGCTGGGCAGCCAGAGCCTGCACACAGCACCCCGTGCCCCAGACCTTCCCTCAGCTTTCAACAGGCCCTGGAGGTGACTTGTGGTGAGGATCAGGTGCTTTCACTCGCAGGCACTGCTCTGAGAGTGGTTGGTGCTTTTCCCTTGCACAGACGGTGTCCCGGGTCATTGCGCTGAAGGAGATGCAGAAGATGTGCACCCTGAGGCCCCTCTCCGACGGGGGCCTGCCCGGCCTGGAGCTCAACTATGGCTCCCCTGAGAGCCCCAAGGCCATGTGGGTGGAACTGCCACAGGTGAGATCAGCCTGCACCTGCAGCTTCCTCCTGGCACCTCCCAAATCACCCGCCCCTGCCCAGCTGAGCTCTGCTAAAGGACGGTGCTGCTGCTCCTCCCTCCTGTCCCAAACGGGGACACTGCATTTCCAGGCTGCAAAGTGCAGCTTGGTCCCAGCACATGGCTGATATTTAATGATGGGAAGTGATTTATGGGGTATTTAATTAGGGGAAGCAGCTGTTTCTAGGGCAAAGAGTGACTGATACTGGTTTGTGTTTTGACAGGCCAAAGAACTGTACCACACGATTGTTGCCACGCTGGATCTAACAGAGCTGCACTCCTAGAGTCTAAAAGGAGGAGAATGGCCAAGGAAAACAGCACTGTTTCCCTTTCTCTGAACTTGATCAGTGCTCCCTGCCCTGTCTTTGGGAGAGAACTCTTCCAGAAGACACCCGTGACCTCACGCAGCTGCTTTCTAAGAATGCCACCACAGTGTTTGTTGATGGAGTGACCATAACCCTCATGACCCGCCATTCAGCCCCCAAGCACTTCCTTGAAACAACCCACGCTGTGGCTGAACAAACCCCAAAGGCTCTCCACGCCACAGCCTGTTCCAGCAGAGAGCAGCTGACCAAAGCAAGCACTTGCCTTCAAGCTTTGCACCATGCAACTCCTCCTTTCTGTTTTGAATTAATTATCATGAGCAAAGCCTGGTGCTTGCTAAGAGATTTGTGTATCCCAATGCCCAGCTGAGGCTGTGCAATGCCTGCAGGGGCTGCTGGTGTTTTCCAGGAGCCAGATTTGTTTCTGAATTGATATGCAGAGGTCCTGTAGCAGGATTTGTGAAGCAGGAGTTTGTAGAAAGCATCCTAATTGAAAAGCAGATCAGTGTTTATCATAAAATTAACACATATGCTGGGGCACTGATTGAGCTGCAATGGTAAGGAAGTTTATTGTTAATTAATTTCTCACTGACATAATTACATGCATATACTTCCCTCTACTACAAAGGAGTCAGTCAGGGCTGTGCAGCTGTCAGACTTCAATGATGGCTCCATGCCCATGGAGGAAGTCATCTTCAAACAGAACTTGTATTATACTGAAGTGTTTTGGGTTGTACAAAAATATTTATTTTTATTGCCACAGTTCTCCTACTGACCTGAGGAGTAGCTGTCCTTTACGAAATTGCAATAAAATAATCACAGAGATGTTTTGAAGGTATTATATAATAGATCATGCATCTAACCTGGAAAAACTTACCTGCAGGCACTGGGCAAAGCTTGAAGAAAATATCACTGGCAGGGAAGGGGGGTGGATCTGAGGGTGCTCAGTGCAAGCCCTGATGCACAGTTAGACTTTTGATGGTGAGCTGCTGCCAGTGGGAACTACAGCATCTTCCTTGGCAGTGCTTCCCTCTGAGTGCTGCTTAATGTACCTCTGACCAGTCTCGGTGACTGAGTGCTAAGAAAAAGCTTCCAGGAACAATCCACAGCAGTTGTAACATTGCTTTATTGTCAGTTCTGCATATACCCTTCAGAACATTAAAAAAATACATCTGTGGAACACAGTGATCCAAACCCCTGGGCAGCCTCTGAGGCTGCACATCCCTCTGGCAGCACCAGCCCCTGCAGGCATGGAATAGAGGCAGAACCCAACAAAAATCCAACAGGAAGGACTTGTGCCAGGGACTGAGGTTCAGGTTCCATATAAACATAGCAGCAGAGGTACCACAGTGTCAGTTTGAGGGTCACAGCAGAACCGTACCCAGCGGTAAAAGCAGCACTGCCCCCTGTGAGGCACAGGGAGCAAATATGGCTTTAGAGATTACAAGCAGAGGCTGGAAGTGTTGCAGAGGTTAATACTGAAAGAGTATCACCACTTAAATTAAAGGGCAGACAGAACTGGATAAAGTTAAAGAAGTTCACATTAAAAGAAAAAGAATCTGAGTTTCTCCTCCTTTAGAAAGCAAGCACTGCCTCCATGGTAGTTACAAAACGCTCCTCCCTGCCCTTCAAATGAAAATATTCCATCCAGGAACTCAAACACTGAGTTTGTCACTGGCAGCCCTGAGCAAAGCATGAGAACTTGTAACATAAGGCTTCTACTGGTGCCATTGACATAAGAGAGGGGGAGCAAGGGGAGGAGCCATTTAGAAAGCAAGGTGCCATCCCAAAGCAGAGTCCCACTTGGAAAGTCTGAGCCCTGCCCAGACTGCTGCAGCTAGCAGAGGTTGTAGACAGTGCAGAACATCCAAGGCAGCAGCCCCTAACAAAGACAGCAGCTCCAATCTCCCAGCTCTTGGTCCTTGAGGGTTTCAGCACTCCATTTATTGGGGAAACTCACCATGAGTTCACAAAAACTTCTTCCCTGGGAATGTGTGTCACTAAGGACAAAAAGTGAGCAAAAACGCAGTGGGGAAAAAAAAAATAATTCTCATTTCTGCAGTCTCATAAAGCCCTCCATGGCTGAGTTCTTCCACATCCCCTGGTGCTGCTGCTGCGGGAAGGAAGAGCCAACAAGCAGCAGGGATCAGCTCTCCAAGCTCTGCAGTGCCTCCCAGTCCGCCTCACTCTCACACCTGAGCCTGGTTTTGAAAAACTCCTTGATGAGTCTCTGTACCTCCTCCTTCACTGCAACAGAGGAAACACCATCTTTTGAGTTGATACTTAAGACATCTGCCCCCTCTAAAGCCATGAATGCATCTGGCACTGAAACAACCCCAGACACACCTGTCTTGCGGGCAGGGCTCTGCTCCTGGGCCAGTAAGTGAGACAGGTGCCTGGCAAAGCCCTTGAAGAGATCCTGCAACATTGGGGAAGGCAGAAAGCAGACACCAGTTAAAGCAGACACCAGTTAAAGCAGACACCAGTTAAAGCAGACACCAGTTACCTCACCAGTCTGTCTCCATGTTTGACTTGCCCTCAGCACAGAGTGGCTCTAGCACAAGGCACTCTGGACACACACAGCTGGTCCTGCAGTGCTGGAGAAGCCCAGGCACACACATCCTGCCTTGCAGGGCACAGCAAGGAAAACACACCAGCACTGAACCTGAGCTGCTGCTACTCCACAGGTGGGAGTTAAAAACGTGCCAGGGTTTAATGTGAAAATATGAACAATCACAAGAAGGGTGGAACCAACACACATCAACCCTTTTGTGGGAGAGGGGAGTTGCTGCACCTGGAGTCACTAAAACAGCACATATCAAAACAATACTTGGAAATAAAAGATGGGATCCAGATCATCTCCCCCTTCTGAAAGCCCCAGATCCCTAGAGAGATGAATTCTCCTTCTGCTACAGAGGGCCTTGAGCCATACCCTACCTTGGAAGCAAATCTGCCTCCCTTGTAGAATGGGGTCAAATACTTGACAACGATGTCTGCAGTCTCTTTGAGGGACATGCCTTTGGTCACTGGCTGTACGGCCTTGCTGCTTCCTTCTTCATCACACTGGGCTAAGTTTGAGTCAAAAGTCACCCTCTTCTTTGTTGGACCAACACTTTTGCCCTCTGGCTGGGTCAGAATTGAAGATTTTGCTGCTGTCCGGAGCCGCTTTTTTGCAGGACTTTCCATATCCTGGAGAGGAGACAGAAAAAAACCAAACCTACCAATTCCTGTGGCAGTACTGCCCTTCCAAGCAGCCACCACCTTCCAAGAATCTTTGCAGCACCCTGCAGCCTCTCCCTCCAGTGAATACCAAGTAGGAATCTCTGTAAATTTAATTTTAACTTGCTGTGCAGACATTGTTTCCCACACAAAGGGACTTTGAAAAAAAACCTTTAAAGAATACCACATTTAGAACTACCCCATGCTCCTATCGAGGCAGCTAATTGCTAAACCCTGTCCTACAGAGGAAAGCTGACTGGAAAAGATTTCTCAGAATGTCTGCTGAGAATACACCTCTCAGGAATAATCAGCCACACCAGGAGAGACACACTGCTGCTCAGTTTGAAAGAGAAAGGAGACTGCAGGGTTGCAGAGACAGCTGCCAGGCAGTCTCAGCTGCCAAATGCAGGAGCAGAGACTGAATGGCAAGGCAGGCTGTGAGCAGGGGTCACTTCCCAATGGTCCTGTGAGTCTCTGGCCTGTGCTTGTGCCCTTGCCTTGAGAAAGCAGCTCCCTAATTATAGTTAGGGACAGATCTCAGGGGATGGAGACACTCATTCCAGGCAAGTCACCAGCAAGGGCACAGTCACATGAGATGCACAGAGAAGGGAACAAAGCAGCGGAGGGGGAGGTCTGGCACAGCCCAGAGGGCAGCAGGGAAACACCAGGAATGCAACACAGCTGGGGCTCTCCTTTCTGCTGCATCTGCAGCTGGGCCCTCCCCAGATAAATGGCACTCTCAGAGCAGGAGTGTCACTCCCAGAGGGAAATTTGGCACAAGATGAGCAGAAGAAATAGAGGAAATTAAAATTCATCGAAGTCTTACCTCATCTGATCCTGGCCGCTTCCCACTGTCACCTTCCCCAAAACCAGGCAGCTCGGTTTCTGCAACATTTACAGCAACACTGGTGGGAAGAGTGGAGAGAAGGCCCATTGTAATCATTCCACAGGGAAAATATTTCTGCATTCACTGTCAGTGGCCATGAGACTGCATAGTAAAGCAGGAGTCTCCCTCACTTACCCAGAGACCTCATACAGGTTTCCAGGACAAGGCTAGTGGGGCTCTGGACAACACAGGGAGCAGAGAAGTAGAGATTTTACCTGGACTTCACAGCCATTTCTTCCTCAAGGAATTCAGATTCAGCAGCCTGCTGGGTCTTAGAATTCTCCCTTCTCTCAGTCAGTGTTACTTCTGTTTCCCTCAGTTCTTTATTTTCTGCCTGGAACTGCCCAGTCAGATCTCTAGAGCCATCTTTGTTTTCCTGAGGTGCTGGTTCGTCTTGACACACGCTTTGAGAAGAAACCTGAGGTAGTGTGCTTGCAGAACAGCCATCTCCCTTTACTGTGCTGCAGCTCTGGGCTTTAGAGACATCTTTGGGGAAGGAGAAGAATTTGGAAATATCCTGTGATTCCTTTTTAGCCGCTTCTGCGAGCATTTGCTGCTTCTTGCTACGTTTGGACTTCTTGGCAGGGCTCTCCCCAAGGACAGTTTTTGTGTCTGGACTGGGCTGCCGCCCCTTCTTTTCTGGGTGTAGTTCTGCCCCTGCACTCTCACCCACTGTTTTGGTTGCAGTTTCTTCCCTCTGGAGAACAGGGTTTCTGGTGTCCAGGTTCACACTGTAGCTGCTGTTGTCTTGCTCGCTTGGACAGTCTTTTTTGGCAGGCTTTGCATCACTCTCCTCCTGGATCTTCAGCAGTTCTGAAGCTGTCTGGAACAAGTTGGACTTTGGAAATCCTGCTCCCACACGCTTGGGTTTGAACTGGGGAGACAGGAAGAAGAAAAAGAAATTTTGGATGTGAGATCCCTGTGTGCAGCACCATGAAAGCACACAATACACCAGTTTCTGCACACAGTACATCAGTGTATTTACAATACCATTTTACATACAATGCACACAATTACACACAATACACCAGTGTGGGCAGCTGGGGAGGCTCTAAATCTGACTGATCATCACACCCATCAACAAAGACACGAGGGAAATAGATTAGGTTGAAATTCTAGACCAGCAGTAAGAAAACAAGGCAGCATCCTTGGATAGAGCAAGATGAGAAAGAATTATTTAAGCTGTGGCCTGCGCACAGATTATATTCACTAATAACGTGACAGACAGGAAAAAGTAATTACAACAGAAACATGCAGTTGTGGCCACAGAAAGGACACAAAATAAATTTATAAAAAGGCAGACAGACAAAACACACCATTCCCTCCTGTCTATCCCACCAGTACTCACCGAGGGAACGTAGGATGCAGGGACAAAGTCCCCTTCTACTGAAGACACAGATTTTGTTTCCAAATTGCTGTTACCACCTGTTCCAGACCCAAAGACTGAGAACAATTCCCCTTGCTTGGAGGCTTTATTGATTTCTGCCACCTGAGAAAAGAACAGAAATACTCTCTAATGGCCAGAAATCTTTATGTATTCCTGTATTTTTACTAAAAGCCATAGTAACAAAACAAATATCTGCCCTGGACTCAAAATATTTGCCCTGACTCAAAAACAGAAACATCTTCAGTGAGAATGATGGCAACCAGATAACCTAAACCAAGGCTTCTCTAGTGGCAGCAGCAGCCTGAGCAATTCCCAAATCCCTGTATTCCTAGAACATATCTGGATAAGCTTGCACTGCTATGTAGGTTTTCAGAGCCTGTAAAGCCAATAAAGATGTGAACCTGAGGTGATTCTGGGCCCTCCTGGAAACAAAATCAAGAAGAAAGATTTGTAAGATACCCAAGGCAAAACAGATCTTGTCCTTCCTTCACTTTTCCACACAAACTCTGCCCTGTTTGCCCTGGAGCTCCCACGTGCCAGGGAACAGCAGATGGAGATGTTTGTCCCTACCTTCTTCAGCACAGCTGCTTTGTAGGAATTTGCCATTTTACTGGTCCTGAAAGCTTCATATTCCATTTCCACTGCACAGGCACCAGGGTCTGACCTGAAACACAGGCTGGGGTGATTCCTGGCAACACACACTTCTGCATCTGCAAAGGGAACACTAATGCTTCAGTATCTCCCAGGAAGTACAAAATCCACTCCCTCTGGTGCGAGAGTAAGTGACAACTTCCAGTTAAATCCTAAGGGATGTAGTGGTGAGTTGATGGAGAATGGAAAGGGTGATGAAAACGGTTTTAAATCAAGATTCATGCCCACTGCCCGTTTGACAAGTACACTATCCCCATCTTGTGGGACAGGGAAGAACTGCCACTCCTGGGACCAAGCTGATAACAGCGATCAGCCACAGGAATCCCCAGCTCTGACCTTCAACATCACTGCCAGAAAGATGCTGTTACGTGTAACTACATCCTTGGACAAAGTAACTTAAAAAAGCACAGCCTGTGTTAAGGGATTCAGTTTGCACGCCTTTTTCCCCATCTCATACCATTTTCCTTCTGCTGCTGGAGTCTTTTGGTTGTTGCTCAAAGCTTCTTCCAGCATTTTCAAGCAGTGTTCCCGGCCCTAGGAAACACGGGATACTCAGACATGCTCCACAGGAGTCTCAGTGCCCCTGGGACTCCCACCCCTGAAGGAGTAAGGACAGGCCAGGCAGAAGCCTTGATGCTCTCTGAAACATCACTCACCTTCACAGTGAGCTTGGAGATCCTCCTGCTGGCAGCATCCTTCAGGGGACAGTCTGCACCTGCCACGGGAGAGGGATTTGGGAAAGGAGCCACGGCAGGGCTAGGCTGATGGAAAACATCTCAGCTGTCATGGGGAGGTGCAGGTCCAGGACTGCCTGGCTTCCTCCTCCCTGCATTGTCACCCCAAGGAACACTGGGGTCACCCTTTCTACCTGGAGAAGCTGCACACTCCAAAAGAGCAGGCAGAAACCAAAGTGAGAATGTTTTCTCTGATTGAGAGCATCTACTCTGGAGTTTAGGATTAGCAGCTTTCCAAAATCTTCCCACCTCAGAAAGCCTTTCTTTGAGGCTCTTAGGAAACTCAAATCTTTTCTGCTCCCCACAATATCAACCGAAAAATCAGCTGGATAGAGTAACCTGACCTATCATCAGATGTTCTTTTGTAACAGTGCCAGACAGGGCCCCAAGCAACACAGTTACAAACAGCAAAGGTTTTCAGCAGTTTCCTTACAACATTATTATCATTATCATTATTATTGCTGCATAACCACTGCAGAAACAGCCAACACTACAAGGTCAGGTTAGACAGAGTTTTCCTTCTCTCTTGCTTATTTGGAAATGCTGTTCAGAGAGATGCATTCCACATCTTCACCCCAACCAAAGCTAAGCTGTGGTCCACCTCCTCCAGCCAAGTTTTCACAGCCAAAAGCTTGACCTCTGTGTCTAGGGACTGATACCTCCAGTGGTGATGCTGTACAAATTGCATGCAGCTGCAAAACACAAGACTTTCTTCTCCCAAAGAAAACCCATTATAAATCAAAGAAGATATTTACTTGGAGGAACAAAATCTTCCTTTTCTGGTTCTTTGCCCTGGAAGAAAACAAAGATCAGTCAAACATTTCCATTCCTACTACACACACACAGATCTAGAAGCACAAAAGACATGTTTTACATCCCTGCTCCAGGGAAAATTAAGGCTGAAATTAAAAAGGCATTGAATAAGCACCAAAACAGGGCCAAGAAGAAAAAGAATGAGAATCAAAGCCAAAAGTTCACTTCTGCTATAGAATATTTAAGAGAAACTGAATGGGAAAATCTGTTTTTACTACTCCCACAGGCATTAAAACCAACAGGCTCCTCTTGAAGAGCCTCTCTCACTGCAGAGAAACCAGCACATGAATAAGCTGCATTTCTTCCTATTATGGGACTGGCCCAGAGTATGGAGAACACAGCAAAAGCAGAGGTACAAGAAATGAAAGACAACAAGCAACAACAAGATGAAATAATTTACTGTCATCAGTGCCAGGAAGCCTTTATGGGTGTCACACAAGCTCACAGCAAACCCTCTGTGCATCCCCTAAAACCTGACCCCAGCTCACCTTGCGCAGACTCATCTGTTTCTTGTAGAAGCTGTCCCACTCCCGCTTCCTTCGCTCCTCATTGTCCTCATCCCAATTCCCACTGCCCTCTTCATCATACCTGGACAAGGCAGGAAAGCAAGAGGAACAAGCATTTCTGTAGCTGCAGCATTAACTGGGGGACAAGTGTGGGAAGCCACCCCAGTGATGCATCCCACATCCTTTCTGAACACGTCTTAAAGAGTTTCTCAACCATTCCCCAACCAGGACAGCAGTGAGTGTCCTCCAAAAACTCCCAGCATTTGTTAATCCCATAAACTAGCAGGCAGTGGCATGAACTAAGAGCATGTGACTAGTGCCCTGAGAATGGAGGGCTCCATTTCAGAAGCTCTGCCAGATCCTCCCAGGGTGTCCTAGGTTACAATGTAAAAATGTGCCAGAG
>VXBU01017832.1:121200-212860 GCA_013400315.1 Bombycilla garrulus | reverse complement strand
AAAAAAAAAAAAGAAGGCAGAGACAACAGCTGGCTGTCAGCAGCGGAGCAGAGAGGAGCCGAGCGAGCAGCGAGCAGCAAGCCAGGATGAGGGGAGAGATGACGTGAAAGTTTAAGAAGACGGAAAGGAAAACGAGAAGGAGAGCTCGCGTTCGGGGTAAGGCTGAGTATCGCTGCTGTTCGGTCAAGCGCGGCACTCTCCGCTGCTCAGCGAGGGGCTGGAGCCTGGGGAGCTCTCCCTGCTCGCTCAGCCACGGAGCAGAGCTTGGGAGGCTGAATTTGCTTGCCAGGGACACCGAGGAGCGAAGGTGGCAGGAGAAAAGCTTGTAATGGGATTGCGGGGAGCTGCGCCGCAGCCGCCCTGTAACAAAAGGAGCTCCGAGCCGGACTCCGCAACTCCTCTGCCGGTGACAAAGGCCGGCTGCTCGGGTTTCTGTGCTCTTACAGAATGTACGTCCTGAAAAGCTGGTGACCTGATACAGAAACAGTCGGTGTGGAGAAGGCAGCTGGGTCCGGGGCTGTGCGTGCCTTTAGTGAGAGCGGCGGCACGGGCGGGCGCGTACGAAACCCGGCGGGTGCCAGCCACAGCTTTTCCCCGGAGCTCCTCCCAGCCGCAGCTCAGTTTTATCCCCCAAATCCTGAAGCAGAGAGCTTAGGAAACAAACCCTGGTCGGGGAACTAGCACACTGTGCAAGTTAAGCATCTGTGTCCAATAGAAATAAACTGAAAGATTTTACAAGGTTTTTAATGAGAACTTTTAAAAAAGAAGAATAATTCAGCCAGTGTATCAGGCACTGATGCTGGTTTGGTGTTCGAAGCAGCATGAGAACCCACTGCTCTGAGAGGCACGTTCATGCACACACACAGCTCATGGTTTACAGGAACCAGACCGTCAAGTTTGAATGCAGTGAGAAGGGAAGGAAGAGTAAAAGGATCCCCTAAATACATGAAAATATAGAACACAAAACCATTTAGGCTGAAAAAAGACATTTTAGGCCATTGTGTCCAAGCTCTGGTTTTACAGACGGGTTCCACGCCTGTGCTCCCATCTCTGTTTTGTTGTTGGGTATGGGAAGAGGGGCTGGTAATGGAGACTGGCCATACAAATCCCCATTTTTCTGCCATCTGAAGCTGACTTCTCTGTTTGGAAGCTGCTGCAGCTCCCAGCACTGAGCTGGGACCCTCAGCCTGTGCCAGGAGGAGCATGGGCACTCAGCTGTTTACACAGAGGAGCAGAAAGCCAATTCTCACAGAAAGAGGTCTTCCCAATCCTACACATGCCTGTAGGGAGGAATGCTAAGGATCAGGTATTTCCACTTCTCTCCATTTCCATTAACGAGGAATGGAGGGAAGGTCTTTCTAACCTGCATGTTGTACAAACACGGAATTGGAACTGCCTGAGTGAGGAGACATCGTATTTCAGACCCACACGCCTCCAGCCTGGCCCTAAGCCTCAAGGGGATGGAGGGAAGTTTCCACCCTGCTAATGGAGAGTTTCTGTAGGTTGGTTGTTGCAGTTGAGATAGTTTCTTAAATAAAGCATGTGAAAAAACGAAGTTTAGGGAAACAGCAACAACAATAACAAAAAAAAGGAGGGAGGAGTGAGGGGAGAAGGGCAGGGGAGGGAAGGAGGTAGAGAAACATGCCAAGTTTTCCTGGCCAAAATAAAATCTTAATGGGTTTGGCTGGGGGCTTGTCCAGCTGCAGCCATGCTGTTCATGTGTGGGGGGAGAGGCACAGCAATGTGAAACACATGTCTGGATAAAAGCAGCAGGACATGGCTTGTGTTACAGCTGTCACAGAGCACGGGGGTGCCTGACTGCAACCAACAGTGGTTGTGAGAATGAAGGTACAAAATAATCCAAGTCTGATAACTCCTCTTAGTCCTGTCTGTAAGACAGCACCCTGATCACAGAGCCTGCCGTGGGCCAGAGGCACTCACTGCACAGCAGGGACTGGCAGGGGCTGCGGGTGGGGAGCAGCACCCACCCCACACCTCCATGCAGGCTCCCCACCACCCCACACAGCTACAGCTGATGAGGTTCCAAACAATTCCTCCCAAGGCAGCTGCTGCTGCAGGTTTTGGTTTTGAACTCGTACACCCCAGTGGCACCATTACTAGGATTAGTCCAGGATATTTCAAAAACTCAAAAATGCATGTAATATATGAGACTTGTAGATGGGAGATCAAGGACAGGACACAGAGGTGGCTGTTGAAAGGTGGAGGAGTTTACAGCATTCTCAGGGCCTCCAGATGCTGGATCTTAAACACTAACTACTGATAAAGCCACTATGTTTGTGAAGTCACTAGAAGGCTTTCACAGCCACCTCTCAGTCAGCTTCCTGGGAAATGGATATTTTGCTAATATTAGAATAGACTTTCAGGCTAGATTCAAGCATCACCAACCCTAAAAAAAGTCCTCTTGTAGAAGAGCTACAGGTTTATTTTTAAAATTGACCTTTTCCTTTCATTGGATGGCTGAGTGTTTTGGTTTCCCCACTTAAAAATTTTCTAGTAGTGAGGAATTATCTCATGGGGTTTTGTGGACGTGTTTGTGGGATGGACTGGAGAAAACCAGGGTGCTCTGCAGAGGTGTAAAAACTCCCAGCTCAGTGCCCCAGTGGGTACCTCTGCTACTGAAACTGGGAATTCAGTGCCTTTTATATTAATCTAATATTAGGTTGTAGGGAAGAGAAGGCACATTTACAGCGCTGCCTCAAAACCCATCTCCAAACAGTGGGTGTGGAGATGATAGGGTATTCCAGCCAGAGGGTGACCCAGGCAGGGCAGCTTTAAAATCTCAGGAATGTGTGGTCTCCTGTTCCAAACCAACTGACAAAGTCCCAGCTTTTCTCCTGTGGCATTGAGCTACAATTTACCAGTTTGGGTGTGTGCTGTTAAAGGGCTGAATTCTCTTGATACTGGAAACTATTTTCATCTGCCTGGGAATGAATTATAGGTCTGTCTGGCTCTGTGCACTCCTGTTTTAGGAAAAATGGGCTTGTCTGAACTACAGTTAAGATTCACATGGCTGGTCAACTACAGTCATGGCAGCAAACACTGCATGAACAATGATGAGAGAAAACCATGCCTTGATAATACAACTGCATTTCTATGGCTCTTTTCATCTCAGCAGTGCACTAAAAGCTTAGAACAATAAACAATCATGCAGGAATTATGACACGTTATGCCAAAATGCATCCACTCTGTAGGCACACCTAGCAACCCAGCATTGTTTGAGAACAGGAAGCACTGCAGACCTTATCCATATAAAATCACAGGGACACTTCAGGGACCAAGAACAAAGCTGGTACGTTTTGAAACTGGCCAAGCCTTCATGTTCTTTAGAAAGTGGCCAAGTACAGTCAGAGCTTATTTTAAGAGTTTTAGACCAGAATAAAAAGCATCCCCTCCCCTTTGGCTGCTCAGCACCCTCCTTCCATGAGGTTGGGCTTGCCTTGTAAGATTTCCCACCAGATAAGCCCCCACAATCCATAGAGGCTTCCCAGCCCTGTACAGGTCCAATCTCACCCAACTTATTGGACTTGTCTGAGTAAGAACAACACAACATTTGTTTCTTCAGAGCCACAGCCCTAAGGAAAAGCCAAGCTTACAATGAGAATGTTGGCCTGGCATTGTACTTGATGGGAACATCACAAAGGTTGAACTTTGTAAGGTGTCTGGAGCACTCCTGCTGTGGGCAGGGGAGGAGAACCAACTCACCATCACTGGGATTGCTGCATTAGGACTAGAGGCATTGGTACCTTCTTGTTTCCCCCAAACTCCCCCCTCCAAACCTTTACCTTCACTTTCAGGTTACTGGAGCAACAAACCCATGCAAGCACAGTAAAATAAAGGATCACGATCATGGCAAGAACAGTATGAGGGGCATGGTTGGGTTAGGAGCAAACACGAGTGGAAACAACACTTTCATCTCCAGCCATCCTAAACAGGCTCAGTGAACAAAGTGTAAGAAGTGCTGAGCAAAACAATGGCCAGTTCAGTTTGTAACTGCAGCAAAACCAGGGACTTGCTGCCTTTCTATCTAAAGATTCCCAAACACGCTGGAAACTTGGACACACAACAATTAACAAACAAAGCTCTGATGTGGTTCCATGTTCCGCTGTGTTGCAGAGATGAAGTCACCCTACAGTGGGGTGTGATGACTTACCCAAAGTCACACAACCAGGGAGCATCACCGGCAGGCCAGGGAGACTGCCTCTATTTACTAACTTCCAGTCCTGGGGCTAAACCACAAACTTAAATTTGTGCCTTTTGCACTAAAAAAAGGCTGCTCAATTACCCCCAGGGCTGCACATAAACAAGTGTCTCGTTCTCAGCAGTGAATTTCAGCCCACCTACTCCCTGCAGTTCACCTTTGCGTGCAGCTCTGTCCAAAAAGCCCTGATCAACAATTCCAAAAGACTCACAGCAGCCTCACCAGCTTCAGGCAGACACTGGGATGTCAGACCCCACTGTACATGGTCACCCCAAAGCTCTTTTTCTTGGAAAAAGAAGCCTCCATATGCAGCCAGTTCACAGCAAAAAGGAACCTTGATGGAGGCTTTTCTCTTGAATGTCTAGATTGAGGCTCTTAAATGGCTTTATTCTCCAAAGGGCTGAGCAGCCAACTTCTCTGAGTGCTTCAGCATGGCACCAGTCCATTAAAACAACTCAGAAAGATAATTTCAGTGCTATTATGGCAATTTTCACAGCTTTCTTCAGTGGGCACAGCAAGATGAATCTGCATTAGTGCTTTCTGGGAATCTAAATCTACGTAAGTCCTAAACACAGGACATGCACTTCGGTTTTCCAGGGTCGTGTAATCCTTGCAGCTGAGCAGCACACCCGCAGCTGTTTGCCATTCCCCTGCATCACTTCTGTGCTCTGTCCTTTCAACCAAGGCTGATAACTCATGGCACATGGCAGAATGGGCCTTTTTTTTCCCATCAAAATCAAATAAACCCAAATTAAATTATTTGTTTTATTCCCTCCCCCTGCTGAACCTTGCAGCATTAGAGGAGGGCAGAAAGGTTTGATGATCTAGTTCCACTGGCATCACTGATTAGATGAGTTATTTCTTAAGTCAAAACCATGAATTTCAGGCTGCCACCCCATGCCAGCAGGATATCACAAACTGCCTGTCACAAGACATTGTATTAACTTTCTTTTCTATGTGAGATTCTTGCCTCTCCTCATCTGATTTTCACTTCATGTAAGCTCTAACTACAGCTGTGGAGCAGAATTTCCTGACATCAGTCTGACAATGTGTTATGAAGACCACATTGCACTGTGGTCATTCAGGATTTTTTCCATAACATGGATGAGTTCCCTGAGCTCTGCTGCCCTACAGCCAAGTCTCCTCTGCTCTGGAGGGTTCCCATCCTCAGTGGGTGAGGTTTTGAGGAAGGACAATGATGAGCAAGAAGAAATTCCCAGTTGAGGAAAACACTGGCAGACAGTTATGTTTGCTCCAAACCCCTGAGAATCTCTGAGGTTCTAACTTGAGTGGCTCTTCCAGGCTCTAAAACAGCACTTTGGGCCTAGAAAGTAAACTGTCAGTTAAGGCTTCAATCTTAAACTTCAAACCTCTTAAGACTTCCCTGTTTTAATAATAATCATCACAGTTACTGCTTCAGCTGAATATCCTGCATGCCCTGCCTTTACTACTTTCGGTGACTGGAAGTTTATTTGAACACAATATAATAATACAAAAGGAATTAATTCTCACAGCTCTACTCTGTTATTGTAATTAATGTCATCACCTTTGTGTTGTAAATGAGGCAGAGACATAAGAAAACTGGTTGAAATCATACTATCCTTACTCTTGTGCTAATCTCAAGGGTAAAATCTTGGTTCCACTGAAATCAGTTGGGAAAAGGTCACATCAAAACTAGTCCTGAACAAGGATTTTATATCACAAGTAGAATGGAATATACAAAACTCCATGAATGTAACTGGCTTTCTTGGGGGAGTTTTACTTTTTTACCTTTGAGAATTATTTTATTCTTCACCCTTTTGCCTTGCTGCAGAAACAGAAATCCCAAAGCAGAGAGCCCTTGGAAACAGCAGAAAGTGCAGTCAAGCAGAAAAACATTTGCTTCCTCACGAGTAGGCTGGAGAGTGCACCACCACCATCAAACTTTGTCCCTGATGTAATTCACACCAAGGTAAACAAGCCACATTCCTTGCAAGTTTTCGAATAAAAACTCCTTCACTTAGCTCCAGATCAGGTACCATGGGCAGAGAGGAATGTCCATTACAGAGACAGGCTTGATCATTTTCGACCAAGCACTTTGCTAATCCACATGGAGTTCTACAATCCTGATGAGTAATTTTACCCTGTATAATCACACTTCACAAGCCTGGCTCTTAAACCTGTTGCTTCTGGTGCAACCCAAAGCACGGCATGGAAGTTTACAGCAGATTCCTTATGAGGAGAGCTTCTGGACAGGCAGAAACACCTCCAAAGGAACAAACATTTTCACCATGTTAGAGCCAGAAATTTTATTTTTGATTTTTTTTTTTTCTTCTAGAGCCAAGAACAGACAACACAAATCACTTCACCTCTGCCTCCTCCACCATCTCTTGGAACGGAAACAAAACTGCAAACCTGCTGACACAGAATCCTGCAGCACTAAGGATAAAGCAGCCGTTTCTGGAGCAGCTCACTTGGGGTATGCAGTCATCTGGAAAGAAGTATTTAACCCTAGTCTCAAAAGTGACCTTCTCAGGTCAAAAGACCACAGCTCTGCCTCCTTCCTATGTTGCACAGCGATCTTTCTGTGGATGTGGATTTTCCATCCACCCCCATTTCTAAGAAACCAGCTGGTTCCGATTTTTATCCTTAGCTTGGATTTAAAAGAACAAAGAAAACCCTTTTTGAATTGCATAAACATACAAAACTAATTTAACTTGGCACTGTAGTACTTAAGCCCAGCATGCAAAGAAACAGCCAAGGTCTCTCTGTCCTCAGTGTGTTTAGAAAAACCGAACTCCAAGCATCCATTTGTTTGAGCAACCAAGCCAGATGTGCAATAAGGAACTAGTTGGTTTGTTCTGGAAATGCTGTGCTGGTCACTTGGCTTTGTGTTATCACCAAGATCAGGATATTAAATTGCAATGTTCAAGTCCCAAAACCCAGTGTTGACTGTTACAACACACACAAACCAGTACATTTTGATATAATAATGAAGTAAGAGTTATAACCCATTCAAGTGTTGACCTGTCCAAGCACTTGTTTTAGGTGGAACTATGGATATTTCTCAAAAATATCCAATTCCAGCTCCTGACTGAAGCAAAATTTGAAGATCCATAGGCCTCATGCCAGCTAGTTTGTTACAATGCCTCTCGCTCATGGGCTGAAAGAAAAGCAAATATAGGTGACAAAACTTGAGTCACTTAACTTTAGCTAGACTAATAATACTTTCAATAAGAATAGCTCCTGATGAGCACTGTGAGACTAAAGAAGGCCTAAGATTACTGAGCAGGGCAGGAGGGATTAGCTCCACAAGGGAGATATCTCCCTGACAGATCCAGGGGCTTTTGCTTTGCTCATCATCAGCAGTGACGGGTGGAATCCACTGTTCAATTCATATATTGCTCTGTGGTTTAAATGAAAAAAAAACCAAAAACACCTAAATTTAGCTTTCTTTATAAAATTGCATTCATCTGTAAGAACTTGAAAAGCATCCAGCCATCCCTAGTGAATGCAGACTTTAACTTTTAGTATCACATACAGTAAAACTGCTTAATAAAATGTTATTAATGCTATTGTATTGAGGTGTTGAGGTAAATATTTTTGAAGGGGGTTCTGTAGCTCAAAGTGCAAGAGGCCTTCAAGGGAGTTTATATTGTGTTAATCAGTAAGAAACAACTGAAGACTATGTAGAGTGGAGTTCAGCAATCAGAATTCAAGTTGGGTTAGAATTGCTTTTGTTTCTGGAAGGACAAGTTAGCACAACTGGAAAAAAAAAAGTACTTCGACTGAGTGATATTCAAGGGCAGGCACTGTCCAGTCTAAGTCAGTGCCTGCTGGAGAAAGTGTCCTTGAAGAAGAAACACCGTTTGGACTTTGCTTAACAGTGCAGTTGACAAAAACACCCTCAAAGCTGGATTTTGAAATTAAAACAGTGCCAGAACACGTAGACAATTAATAGTCCTCCACCTTAGCTACTGGGAACAAGGACTGAGACCAGATAAACTTGTTTTCCTTGTGATCACCAGCTGTATAAGAAGGCTGGGAGCTCCCTAGCATTAGTCAGTGAAAAGGTTTATTCTGTTTGGTTCTCCTGCAGCATAAAGCCTGGAGAGGTTGTGACAGAATGTCTTCTGAAGGCTTTCTGAAGGAAGTTCAAACCATTGGTGAGAAGTTTCTCCTTAAGCTCCAGAAACTGCCCAAGGCTGAGCCAGTGGAGATTATCAGCTTTTGTGTGGTTCTTCTGTTTATTGGTGAGTTTGTGGGTGGAGGCAAAGGGGTGTCAGAATTTCTCTCCTCTCCTATGGGAGCAACTCGCTCCACGGGCTGTGTAGGTGGGTTGGTGGTGTTGGCTGTTGTTTTCTAGGCTGTGCTCTAAGGTCCAAGTTAATTCCTAAGTAATTTTTTAACATTCAGCATGTACCTCTGCATGGTTGCAGGGCATGACAGGCAATAGTAGAGCCTTCCCCAAAGCTCCCACTTTAAACATTAGTTAAATCAGCAATATTTTAACCAACTCAGAGCTGCTGTAATGTTTTGATGCACAGGAGATAGTTAATGACAAATGTTATTAGAGCATGTCCCTGCCACAGAAGACATTAAGAGAGACTCTGTGTCATTCCTGTATTGGCTCTGTGTTTCAGATTAACCTATTTATTCTCCTCTGGTAATGGTGAGATCCCTCCTGCTGCTCTGTGTTGGGATAGCATGGAAGGAGTAACAGACAACTGCTGGATCAAGGGGGATGAAGTTTGTTTACACAGTGGGAAAACAAGCAGGAAGGAAGACAGGGCTTGCTCCCGGCCAAAAGGAAGGGTGTGTATCCAGCTGGACACTCCTCCCTGGGCTGGAATTCACAAATTCACACCTGCTGCTTTGTTTGGTTCATCCCTGCAGCTGGTTCCCCACAGGTCTGGGGTTAGCTGGCAGCCCAAGTCCAGGCTTTAAAGGAACACATGCACACACAGAGGCATGCTCACACTCTTTACATGTTCTGCAGGATGGAACATGTCATCCTTTTCTACTCCAGATAAACTAACACATCACTGCCAACACCAACCATCCTGGCTAGAGCAGAGGACAGTAAGTTAGCCCACTGTTCTGTGAAACAAACCCCTGCATCTGAACTATCTTATTTTTTCAAGCTAAATACAGAAGAGTAAAGCCAACTCAGACATGAGTCTCTATGCTTAAAGAGTATGCTGAACTCACTCTTCAGAAATACAACTGCCATTTGAGTAACCAAACTCCCTCGAGTCTGGTTACTCAAAAATCCAAAGCTGGATTTTCCTCCTTTCCAGGCACATAGCCTGCTTAGGTACTGCGTGTCAGCTCCCAAACAATAGCCCATTAAGTGGGTAAAGAAACCCTCACATGGTTTGGAATTTATCTCTTAAGGTCTTGAAATGCCTGGTAATGATTGTCCAGGTTAAATGGAAAACCAATACAAAGGAGCAGGAACTTCAGAGGAGGAAGATGGGGATATAGGGCAAAAAAAACCCTCAAGAAAGCAGGCTTTGCTGATTTTGCTGCTCACCAAACAACCTGGAGGAGACACAGGGTTACTCTGCAGGGACTGCCCCTATGCTATGAAGCAATATCCTTTGTTTCTCTTTCCAGTTACTGTGCTGGTGCTCACGATCATTGCCTGCAGTTGCTGCTGCTACAGCTGCTGTGGCTGTGATGGACGCCCTGACCCCAGGCACAGGAAGAGCCAAGTCCGCCCAGCTGCCCGTTCATGAAGTGACAGCACCTGCTATGGAGGACATGCATGGATACCACAGTTCAGTGCTTTGGGAATGACTTTCCACTCTACCCCACTGGAAATGGCAAGAACAATATTAATTAACATGACTCAAAGGACCAGAAATCACAGTGTGAAATTCCTTCTCTCTGTGACAGCCACGACTGTGACCAGAAAGGTAAAGCTCCTTTACCGTCGCTGTCTCCCTCTTCTGGGCCAGGATGGGGTGGGAGGGCACGGACACAGAATGCTAAGAAAAGAGACAGCTTTCCCAAAGACAGCCCTGCAGCTGGGCCAGCTGAGGATCCCTTGTGGGACACGGAGCCACGGAGCAAAGCAGAGGCCACGCACACAGGCACACACGAGGCACTGCCTGCTCTCCTCACCAGAAGGATGGCACTGGGCATTAGCAAAACCCACTGACACCACGGGGAGGTCCAGTTGCTCAGGTCATCGTGGATCAAGGCCAAACCTGCTGCAGGAGACACGTTTAGCTGAGATATCTGCTGGAAACAACAAATGGTGGACTTTCTGATCCAGATGTGCCAGCTGAGGCTCTGAGTACACCTGGTAACAACTGCCCCCGGTGTCATTTCATTGGTGATACAATGACGGGAAATTGCCAAAGAAATAACCAGATCATGTGGAATACTCTTTGTAAGCAGAAAGATGAAAGCAAAAGGGAAAAACTCACCAATCCTGTGGCTTATTTTGATTATTCTCTGCTCAACCTGCTCCCTCCCCACCCACCGTGGTTCTACTCTTCTGCTTATTGCAGATGAATGGTTCTTGCAGAGCATGGGAGCTCCAGGAGATGAACAAATCCCAATCCTGATTTGAGGGATCTGTGTGCCTGACTCCCTGCACTATGTGCAGTTTATTTTAGTAGACATGAACGTGATGCCAGGGATGTGTTTATGAGCATGCACAGAGGCATTTCAGAGGAGTGCCACATGATGGGAGCCATCACTTCAGGGTACGTGTGCAGCAGCTGACAGCAGGCACAGTGACAGAGCAGAGCCAAGAATGGGCTGCTGGGCTGGAGTTAACAAATGCAAATAAATCCCTTTTCCATGCTGCAGCCACTGTGTATGTTTGGTTTACACTCTGGTGAACTTCCGAAAGGGATTTATGGATGTACAAGGCTGTGGCACAGGCTGTGACTTCCTCAACTGGTGCAGCACAAGGAGGCCACAATTCTGCACTGAACTCTGAACCAGTGGTGTTTCAGCCCCAAAGGGGAGACCAGCCTTTGTGAGAAGGTATAAAAAATAACATGCCTATAGAGAAGTCATCTTCTGCCTCTGTATCCCAACAAAGTGTATGTACCAAAGCCAACAGCTAGCTCGGGAGAACAGAGTTATCAGGCTTTTAACAGTGGGCTTTAAAATACTATTTACATTTCAGAAGGTACAGAAAATAAGGAAAATTCTGTGAAGAAATGTATTTTCTCTGTTGCCTGCACCCATATTAGTAAAAGGCACATTACATCAGCTTCTTATGTATTGAATGCACTTTATTTTTTGCCAACAAACGGGATCTGGGTATTTGATATTTTTGTACTGCTGAATATTGGAATATATCTGCAGCCAGAGACATACTAAATAGTCTAAAGAATTATAAGAAAAATAAAATTCCTGAAACAACCAGTGTTACTTTTCAATTAATAAAAAGAAAAACTTTCAGTAGAAAATGAGGATGTTCTTTAGAAATAAATATATGAGACTCAGCTTGACAACTGCCAGGAGCAGACTGCACCAGCACGAGCTATGGCATGCACAGTTACACTGAGACTAACAAAGTGTAAAAAAAAAAAACAAAACCTAAAAATTTTACTAGTCCCAAAGCTTTCACTGCCAACTAACATGGTAGGGGGGAACAATCTCAAGCACAGCATCAATTTAAACACTCAGAGGTGCATCACACCAACCTTCTCTCTCATAAATCTTTGCTCATTTCACTCACAAACGAGTGGCAGTCAAAGTGACACCAGGAGCCCCAGAACCTCTCTTGCAGAGACAGACAGAACAGATGTTTTTGTATCTAGATGAAGTCACGAGACCCAGGGAAGAACAGAGCTGACTTTCTTTCCAGGCTTGTGCTAGACAGTGCCAGCTGCAGGCATTAACAGCATCCCATTGAGGGCTGTTCCAGCAGCACGGAGCCAGCCTGTGCTGAGACAGGGGGAGGCTTGGCAGGCTGGACACACGCCAAGGGCTGACAGGTTGCTGTCACTGGGAACAAGCTGCCAGGCCTTATCTCAACAGGAAAAGCCACAAATGCATGTTTCCCAGTGGTGGTACAAGTTAAACCACTGACACATACCAGGCAGAGGAACAAGAGAAATGGCTCCTGTCTTATCTCGGCCACTGCGAGTTCCTGCATTAGGAACAGAATAAACGCAGCACTGTTGAAGAAAGAGAAGGAAAGAAAAATAGGCAATCCTCTAAAGGATTCAGGTGGCTTTCTGGAGCAGAGGGGGCCAATTTCTACACACCTCTCTGGGCCTCACAGGCCTAATGTTCTGCTTTGGATTATTTCGTACCATTGCACTCAGCTGAACTATTCCTACAGCTGGGATTCAGACATCCCAGTTGTTCGCCTGATCTGCTGCTTCCCTCAATGTAGCCTGAAAGATCCAGCAAGTGCCCAGCTTCCTGCAGCTCTTCAGCTTCAGCTGACTACAAACCTGCTCAGCACTCACACAAGCTTTTGTGTTTTGGCCTCAATCAGTACTCAGTTACAGGCACTTATAGGAAGCACCAGTGAGGATGGATTCTCTTGTTTCAGCCTGCAGAGGGAAATTCAGGAAAGCACAGAATAAGGCAAGGCTGCTTCTAACAAACAACTGCCATTCATATTGTGAAAGCCTAGAAGGAAGTGCACGGGAATACCGTTACTTCAGTTGTGATGATAAAATGTTGAAATGGTTTCTTTCCCTGAGGAACCTCAAAGAGCCAGCATGGCCAGACCCACCAGCAGAAGTGGTTGAAGTTCTACTGATGACTTAATGGAATAGCTTCTGTTCTGTAACATTATCCCTCTGGTTTGCTTGGCTTGTGAAAAATAAGTTTCCTTTTACACACAGGCAGTCTCACACTGCACACTCCTCCTTCTCCCCAGACCATCCCTCTGGCCTTCTCCACTCAGGAAAGTGATAATGAGTTTTATTGCAGCTCCCAGCAGGGCAATGCTCTGGAATGGGTTTGTCACAATGAATTTTGGACTGCAGGGCAGTCCTGCTCACAGTCTCACTCCAGTCTCCTACTGGAGCTCACAACACAGATCCAGGCAGGATCCAGGAAACACAGTGTAAACCTCTCCACCACATCCTGCAGCTGCCCCACACAGAGGCCACAACGGGCCTTTACAAGCACTGCAACAGCTGTAGGAGTGGATAAAACCATGAAGAGGAAGAAATGTCTGAGGAACAGCTGAATTAGGACGTTTTAGTTGGGTTCAAGGCCTTTTAATCTATTAGATTAGCCACACCTTTGCAGGAAAATCAGCTGTTAATCATTTACTGCAGCCCAAGGAGGCAACTTCCAGGCAACAACTCTCCAGGTACAGCAAGGGATCCCTCAGCACAGGCCAAGAACTCTTGGAGGGGTGAAGAGAAGGCAACAGAGGAAACACCTACTACAAACCACCTTCAGGTATTTATAAAATGTCATACAGCTCTCCTGTTCTGGGAGGTGAACTGCTGTAGCAAAAGAGAAAGGAACTTCCTAGGGTATGCAGTCCCATGGGGTTTCTGCTTTTGGGTCTGTGGAACTTATATCTAGGCTGCCTCCTTTTTGAAGGCAAAGGAATCCAGAACAGATTTGATGTCTCGTGTGCTGGTTGGTTAAAGACTGAGCACAGGGATCTGCCATCTACCCAGAAAACAAACCATGAACTGAATAAATCTGGCTGTTGAGAAAGAAACAAAAACTCCAGCAAGTGTAAGCTTGTGCTTCAACTCAAATCCAGCCTGCTGAGGATGAAATACTTTACAGGAGTAATTCTTTTTCTTAGAGTATTCAGATACAGATATAAGAGGAAGCAAGTCAAGCAAATTTTCAGAAATAACCAGTATCTCTTCCTGTATTATATCTGCATAGTCGCATTTGCAAGAAAGTGTAAGAAATATTCCATCCTTTCCCTTGAGAAGCAAGGAAGCTTTAGTAAAACCACAAGATGCTCACAAAGAGATGCTGGATGTTCTTTAGAAAGCTGACAGCCAAACCATTATTCAGAGTATCAGCAAAAGAGCAAGTGAGTAGAACCCACTGAGATCCCAGCTTAAATTATTACTGGAGTTCCTTGTGGGAGGAAAATTTATGCTTCTATTGCAGACTAACAGAAACCATTAATAAAGCAAACTCCATTAGCAGGACACCCTTTTAAACATAATTAGACTATTCTAAGCCCTATGGAAGAAAACAAGTTGCACATGATCTTTGCTTATTATTGGTGGGGTTTTTTGCTTGTTTGTTTTCAAGTAAGTGTTCATTTAATCTCCATTGTGTCCTCAGAGTTTAAGCCCCCAATTTTCCCTTTTAGAGATCTTTCCAATGGTATCAAGGAATTTCTCCCACTGAATACCTTTCATGTAAAGGCTGTACAGCTGACTAAGAGTTCATCTTGAACATGCTGGAGAGACACTGCATTATTTAAAAAAATTATAAACTATGATTAAAATAAATCTCAACTGCCAAAATGCTGTAGAGCAAGCAGCTTTTCCTCTCTTCATCTCTATAGATCTGACTGTTAAACCAGTCTCAGCTGTATTTGCTCTGGTTTATGCTCCCATTTCTGTGAAGGGTGACCCTCCTTTAGGAGGGGGATGCCTGCAGGCACAGACACCATGCACACCTGCACTGGTTTTGGGGCTGTGGCTGAGGGCATGGACAAAATACAACACCTGACCCTGTTGTTTGCCCCCAGCAGGGTGGAAGCCAGCATGTCCCTGGAGCAAGAGGCATCCTCAGTTCTGGAAGACCTAAAGACATTGATTACAAAAAGTGACTGGGCTCTTGGAGGGCTGGTGGTGATTGGCATCTTCTGTCTTGTTTTTATTGCTCTGGTTTTGTTTGCTGCTATCTTTGGGTGCTGCACATCTCCAAGGCACAAATAGGGTGGCTCACAGACAGCAAAGTGAGGACACAGAACTTGGTACAGCTGAGCAAGAACCAGGGTACAGCCTGATTGTGGTGTTCACAGAAAACTCTCATCTCACTCCCTGGGTGGTTATTTCTCTCCATGCAACTTCCCTGCATCAAGAGCAATGTCCCAATGCCAGCAAGTTGTTCTGCAGGCCACAGCAAACTCAATACACGAGGCTGTCTGGATTCAGGACCTGCAACATTCGCCAAATACCAAAGGAAATTCATCTCTGATTTTCATCTTTCAAGCAAAGTCACCAACTAGAGGTGGCAAATGGTCAGCCACCACCTGAAGGTGATAAAGATGTGTTCTGCTGCTGCACCCACATGGGTTGGGGTTTTTTTTCACCTTGGAAAAAAAAAAAAGAAAAAAAAAGCAGGGGGGACTCTGGCCACTGAAAGCTTTGTCTGAACCCATTCTCTAAAAGCAGCTTGGACCATTGTTCTCCTGTCATTCTCAGGCCTAAATACACTATGCAAAAACTTGCTTGCCAGCACACAGTCTCTCTTTATTTGTTCTTATTTATAACCTTGCAAGGTCAGAGCTTGAGGTTTGCTTTCACTGTTTGGATAGTGAGTAGAACTGTATTAATTCAATATGTAAAAAAGAAATGCAATGTGGCTTTGCTTTCCACAGCACCTCAGTTTCCTGCAGGGTTATGAGCAGGGAAGCCAGGCAGGGGTGCTGCAATATGTGACTCTGGGATGCACAGCCCATGATACACACTTGGAAGAATGGATCAAACCGAGTAAGGGAAGAAAAAGTCTGGGAGGGGTGATTTCTAATTAGGTCAGTGATATTCCCTTACTCAGATTATTACCTTGAGGGTGGTGAGATGCTGGCACAGGCTGCCCAGAGAGGTTATGGATGCCCCACCCCGTGGAAGGCCACGCTGGATGGGGCTTGGAGCAACCTGGCCTAGGGGAAAATGTCCCTGCCCATGGCAGGGGGTTGAACTAGGTCATCTTGAAGGTCTCTTCCAACCCAAATCACTCTATTGTTATACAAAACCCATCACCCAACTCACAACAGCCATCTGTGAGCTGGGAACACACCCCAGAAGGAGCAGAGCTCCTCGGTCAAGTGCATCAAATTCTTAGAACAAGAAGCCTCCCAGCAGCTATTTTACAGCCTCACCTTGACTTTGGGCAAAGAAGTGCCCCTTCAGGTGGTCCAGGGCTCAGTGCTGTGCCACACTTCAGCAGGAGCAAGACTATCCCACAAACCAGGATTTGTTTGCCAAACGTGGTAAGGGGAGAACACTCTCACCAGGGCACCAGAAAAGCAGCACGTGTTACACTGATGCTGAAAATGCTGTCCTAGACCCATATGTGAAAAGCGAAACAAACTGAAGAACTTGTAAGCATGACACACAAAGAGCATTTTCAGCTAGTGAACATATGCTGCTCTCTTCCTGGCAAAATTATAGTTTTGATGTCTTATCCAGCATAGAACAGCAATTAGTACAATTACAGCATACAAGGCATGAACTAAACCTGAACAAGGCATGTTGTGGTTGCTAGTCTGCATTTAGATGGGGCACATCCATAATTTGAGCCTGTTTCTGAAGCATTCTGAGCACCATCAGGTTCTTCTAAGGTCAGTGAGAATCACAGACACTTTGCAGAGTGGATCCACTGAGATTTACAGCAACATTACATCTAAATGTTTCCATCTCATGGCTCTCTGTTTGCCCCCTTAGGAGAGGGGTGATGTACTGAAGGCGGAGAGTCAAAACAAAAGCAAATGCAACTAAGTCAACACATCATCAAAGATAGAATACTGTAAAATGCATCAGCAGAGAAGTTAAACATCCCCTGACTTGGTCAGACTCCAAGACCAACATCTCAGTTAACTCAGAGGTGGGAGTGATGAGAGATTTCTCAGGCACACATGCAGGATCTCAGCCATAACACTTTTTTGGAAGAACAGGGCATGTTTTCACCAGCATTAACAGTGGTGTTTGAAAGAAATGCACTCACCCCAGCTCCTCACAGAAGTTCACAATGGCATCAAAAGCTGTCATCATAGCTTTGTCAGACTCTTTTAAGGTGCCTTTTTTTTCCTGAAAGTAGATGGGACAAGGAACTATAGCCTTCAATTTAAATATACACAGATAGAGTAACTCTAGCAATGATCAAATCCAGCCCTTCTGAGCTACAAGGCAAACAGCTACACACACCTCCCTGTCTCTGCTCCAATTTCTGCTCACCCACTCCTAATAGAGCTGGCTCTGGCAGCCTTTTCCTTCCCTGCTTCCCTTCAAATGGGGCTCCACACAATGGGGCTTTAGACTCAGAAAACTTCATTTCATCTTTTCCTATTCACAGGTTCCTGCAGGCAAAGCAGGCCAGAGCCAAGGCAGGGTATCCAGGCAGGGGGGTGCTGCTCTGCAGCTCTCACCTGGATGTTAGAGAGCTCCTTCTTGATCAGGAAGCTGACTTGATCCCGATCATTCCTCGAGTAATAGAGGCGGCAGCAGGATGGTTTTCCATCTCTCCCAGCTCTGCCAGACTCCTGGTAATATCCAGCCATTGACTTGGCAATATTCCAGTGGGCAACAAACCTGCATGTGGTAAAACAGGGAACGTGAGGCTGCAGGTTTCTCAGAGTAGTGCACACACCAGTGTGGTGTCTGTGGGCATCAACAACACCAAAAAAACAGGGCAGCAAAACATAAAAGAGGATGGAGCAAGAGAATTTGCACACTGTAGACCTCTTAAAACACAAGACATGGAAAGCAGCAGAGCTGCTGTAAGAAAACAAATGCACCTGGACAGCCTGTGAGCAGGATAAGATTCCAAATGGATGGAAAAGAATGAGCACACAACTGTGCAGCTGTGAAGACTGAGAATAAGGATACTGAATTAAGGAGTTTGGGAGATTTTACCATAAAATACAGCATTAATAAAAAAGTTGTATTTATTTTGTGGGACACAACTGCACCACTACGAAATGCATTTTTAAATACTTTATTTTATAAAGACATTTAGCCAAATGGGAAATTCCACCTCAGTGTGCTTCTCAGATGAAGGCAACCTTTCTAACCAGCAACTGTAACTATAGAATCATTACTAAACTATAGAATCATTACTAAATTTTATGCAATCGCTGCAGGAAGGTTTTCAACACAGCCCTGCAAGACTGCTTTAAACCTGCTTGTGCCTGACTATTCAGCAATTCAGCTTATACCTGTTTTGAGAGGATTGGACAGCCTAGTAATGCTGCCAATGTTTTCAAGTCTGCCTCAAAGCCAGCATGACCCAAGGGCAGGTATGATGCATATGGGTGTAGCTAAAGATTAAATGACAAAAGCGAGCAAACGTGTTTCTTCAAACACAAACAGCCCAGGAACAGGCCAAGCAGGAAGCATCAGAGCCCTGCACATTTAAACCTCATCAGGAAGTTTGCTGAAGAAACTGATAAATAATTTTAAGCAGAACTGAATTAAGAGTGAAGAGAGAAGATTCCATCAGGACAAAAAGGGACACCACCTCTGTTTTCCCCTTTTGTCCAGAAGTCACCTCCAGAGGTTGCTAGACCTGATCTTATTTGATAACATATGCATGAATACTCAGAAATTTGCCAACACAGAGCAAAGGCTAAGCAGCTGTGCCTTGCTAACTAGGCTTGGGTATAATGTTATTTAAGGTATTTTTTAAAAATCCTGTGAAGTGCCATTTTAACTCCATTCCTTGTAAACTAACCAGATTACAACTATATTTCAGCTATATTTCACTTTCAGTCAGCCCTATGCATTTCAGTTACTCTTTGCCTTTTTTAATGACCACTGGACAGGGCAGAATGGCTTCAGCAGGTCCTTCATTCATATCCTAGGAAACTCCTCACTTCTCTGCTTGGAAAGATGCATCAAGGAGTAAAATCGTCACTGCTGTGGGGTCCTGTTTCCTGGCAGCACAGTGACAGAGGCAGAGGGATGGCACAGTTGTGAACTGATGGGATTGTCTCAGTTAAATCCTGCCCTTCAGTATTCAGAACAACTTCTGTAAGTGGATTTTAGAGATCAGGTCTGTTGTGGGTGTTGTCTGAGCTGCACCTGAATTATCCCTCTCGTAATTGATGACAAGAATAACTCAGCACAGCCGTATTGCAGGGCAGGAATTCTAGCACAGAGCCCTTATGGGCACAGCAGTCTGAGAGGAACAGCAATGGAAACCACGTGCAAAGTTCCTGTCCTTGGACTGGAGCTGTATTTTTATATGGTTATTGCCATTCGTGAAGGGCTATTTTTCCCCCATAGCATTGCAAGAGATCTCCAAAAACAGCTGTCTCTATTTTAATAGAGGGTGGATGAATTATTTTAGGAGCAGATTTTCTTTCCGCTGCTTTTGAGCAGCAGCTATTGCACTAAGAGAAGTGAAGGAGACAGCTGTGATTGCACTGATAGCTCTTCTGAAACCCTGGAGGGTGTGGCAGAAAAGCATTCCTCCCATTTTCTTGATGTTGAGGATGACTGGCAAAGAGGAGCTCTGCTGCCTTGTGTTTAATGTTTTTACAAATCCCTCCCAGGTTTGGTTTTGCTGCTTTTAAGATAAAAAACTTCCAGCACTGGTTTTGTTGGTTTAAGCAAGTGTCCATCAGTCAATTGAGTCAGGTGTATTAGGTAACAGAGCCTGAGACTTTTCCTTCCCCCGCTCAAGTTTCAGTCTCTGATGGTGCACAACACTCAGCCCCACACACCTGACATTTGCTTTGTCTACTCCCATTCCAAAACTGATGGTTGCAACAATGACAGGGATCTTCTCCTCCATCCATTCATTCTGGACAGAAGTCCTGTCAGCTGCCTTGAGCCCTGGGAAGGAAAACAGAAGAAAGTAAACACACCACAAAATACCCAAACCTAAACAAACCAACCCCACCCCTCAAAAAAGAAAAAAACAACCAAAAAAACCCAGTCAACAAACCAACCAACCAAAAACCCAAACGACCCAAACCCAAACCAAAACAAGCAAACAAAAAAAACGAAACCAAACAAAAGCACCAACAATCAAACCAACCAAACAAGAAAACAAAAAACAAAACTAATCCAAAAAAACCTCTAAAAGCCACAAACAAAACCAAACCCCCCAGAAAAGCAAGGAGGAAAGAAGCAAGAGGATTTTCTTTCTCATCCATTCCCCCATTGCAGGCCAACTCCCTCACTAAAACTGACTGATGTACACACTCCTCTCTTCCTCAGTGTTTAAACTGGCCTGGGACCAAGCAGAAGTCAACAGCAGCTGTTTTTATCCCAAAGGAAAAAAATCTAGCTCCCCACCCGGGATCAAAGCAGTTGTTACATTCAGGCCATGAAAGATCCAAGAACACCAACAGCTCTGGAGACATTGTGGTGAAGGGCCTGCACTTACCTCACAGACCTGGTGTGTGAGCATCACACAGAGTGCAGAGCATGCCTAGAGAGCTCTTTTCTAGGCAGCCCCAGCCCAGGTGGCAGAGTTCAGTTCTCCCAGCTAGTGAGAGATGCAGACTGCAGTACCTGCATGGTAGGCCTTGGCTTTCAGGCCTCGGTAGCTCAGCTCGATGGCCAGCTGGTCACACACATCCCTCATCCTGCAGTACACGATGCCACAGCCGGAGTACGCCTGGGAGCAGGGAGACAAAGGCCAGGACACCGCCTCAAGTCAAACAACAAAGCTGCAAATACAGCCCCTCATCCTCTCCTAGCACACACAAGGCAAGAAGCATCTCACAAACACACCAGGTGCGGAAGTTACAGCTGAGCTGCAGAGAGTTGTTTTGAGAATTAGTGTTAAGAGTGGGAAATAAAACACTTCAGATGCTTCTGCTCACCCTCACCAGACTAAAAGAGCAGAACACAAACACACAACGGAGGATGTGACCAAGTGGAAATGCTTGTTCCATATTCCTAATTGATTTTCTTTTAGACTAACTCCATTCTGAGGACACCTCTGACAGGAACACAGCCTTCACATTCTACCTGTTTCAGAGGAACTAAAAAACATAGGTGTGCACTTTTAGAGGACTTAGAAAATACACACGAGCACTTTCCTTCCTGGGACCTCCTCCATTCCTGCCACAAACCTGTCAGGGCCCCACCAACCCCTATAAAGTCAGGGACCACTAAGGCAGACTTTGTCCAGTTTAATTTTCTTCCCTAAAGATAAAACCTACCCCAGTGGTGCCTTTCACTTCAAGCGCCTTCAGACAGAAATCCTTCAAGCTGGCGTAGGGATCAGTCAGGAGCTCTTTGAACTGCACATCATAGAACAAGTTAGACCTGAAACAAGGAGTCTTAAAGGTGGCAAGTGGCTGCTTGAGTTTGAGTGCTGCCACCACATCCTCCTGGACGTGCGTGGTGGCAGTGGCAGTCAGGGCCACGCAGGGGGTGTGGGGGATGCGGGCGCGCAGGGAGCCCAGGCGCAGGTAGTCGGGCCGGAAGTCGTGGCCCCACTGGGACACACAGTGAGCTTCATCGATGACCAGGTAGGACAGGAGGTTCCTGGACACCAGAGAGTTCAGGGTTGGCTGGAAGGAAGAGGCAGCTGCCATCTCTGGGGTGATGTACAGGAGCTTTACTTGAGGCTTCTCACTTGCCAGGTCAGCCAGGATGGTCTTCTTCTCCTGGGCAGAGAGTTTGGAGTTCAGAGAGCAGGCTTTGATCTTCAGAGCCAGCAGGTGATCCACTTGATCCTACAGTGCATACAAAATAGAAATGAAAATCAGTGGGAATAAAGAAAGTCACCAGCATCAATAAAGATTAGTAGGGAGACCCAGGTGAGGCCCAGCTTCCACCTCCAGGATCAAATCCCAGGACAACATACACCTACTGTCCTGTTATTTACAACTTCAATTCTAGATGCCTTTTTCTCCACCTGTGAGATCCATCCAGCTCTTACATTCAATTGTATTTTTGTGCATCCATTCACTTTAAGACAGTCCTAAAGTGAACCATCAGAGATTTGTGCAAAACAACTCATCACAGGCACCATGACCTGAACACGTCTCAGTATCTACACTATGGAGTTGTCATAGATGGAAAATGAACACTCCCACCCTGCAAGAACAGGGAGCAGTTCACTCCAAGATAACTGCAGGATGTCCTAACACAACTGAGACAGGAAAAAGCACAAGGATCATGCAAATCACCACTGCAGCAAAACCAGAAGCATGGATGAGAATCGTGTCATGAAAACCAAGAAGAAAATGTGGCATCACATCCAGATAAACACTGGCTACACAAATTCACTTCCCTGTCCCCTGCTCACTTGCACTATCCTGGTATTTCAGGATATGAAGAGTCCTGAAAAACAGGTATCTCATTATTTTACTCAATATCTGGTTTCAGTCATTGATTTAATGTCTGTTTCTGTTTTTTGTTCACAGTCACCCCTCAGCCTTCCTAGAATGAACTGCACAGGCTGAACTCTTGCAGTTTGGCTACACTGAAACACATCATGATCATTTCAGGCACAGCAACAGCTTCTCAGGGCTTGATGAGAGACTCTGGGGGTTTACTCCAGCTCTTTCCCCTAAGACTCATCCAGCCCATCTCAACCTTTCCATAACTCTATCAGTGGTATATCTTAAGCTCCATTTCACTAATATTGGCCATGCTGGAGTTTCATCAGTAATCCTCACACTTGGAACAAAATCACTCTTTATAGTATCTTTCTGAGAAGCATCACCAAGCCTGCTATCATTCTTAAAGTCTATTACAGTGAGAATGTAAAGGAGTTAAAATAATTCCACAAACCCCAAACCACACGCACCAGCTGTCACACAGTGCTAATGTCTATACAAGTCTAAGCAATGCTGCAGCTGCTCTTGCAAGGAATTGTTTCCGTCAACAGGTGATGAAACAGTAGAAAAGGAAAAATAGAGGGAAAAAAAGTTTCACAGAAGAAAGTGCTCATGGAGCAGCTCTGCTACCAGCTTCTTCCCATCACAGATTGACTGCAACAAAAAGATATTTTGATGCAGAATGCATTGTGTCTTCAAAGGCAACTTCATCACTCCTGGAGTTACTACTTTATAGGTGAAGTGGCAGGTTTTTTTTTTCTGGGGAAAGATCCATCTTTTGGTGCATGTGAGTTACTCTGCTTTGCTGCTTATATCTGGAGGAAATGGAGAAAGGCCCCATTCTAAAAACCACCAGGTTATTATCAAAGGCAAAACCATCCCTTTAGAGAAATGCAAAGTGTCATACCAGAGATACTCTGCTGTCCTCACCAGTCCCAGGGTAAGGAAAACACTGAGACATCAAGAGAATCCAGAGGCAGGTCAGCAGCAGGGATTTGTGGGCAGGAAGACAAGAGGGCAGCTGCTGTGCCTCCAGAGTGTCCCAGCCCCTTCCCTGACTGCTGTTCCCAGCTAACAGGAGACAGTTACCTGAATCAGTGCAATCAGAGGTGAAATGACAATGGTGATGCCCACTGCCAGAACTGCAGGAAGCTGGTAGCACAAGGATTTCCCCGCCCCTGTGGGCATGCACACAAAGACATCCTTCTCTCCTGCAAAAACAACAGAAGAAAGCTCAAGGCCTCTGAGTGGTGCTGAGTTCCTGGGGTTCAGGCTGGAGGGGTGGGCAGAAACAGCAAAGGTGTGCATGTATCAGGTGGCACAGCAACAAAACACTCCAGTTTAGCTTCTAAAAGCACAGCAATGCTTTGCATGCCAGCAGTGGTTTCCTTCAAAGAACTTCAGATTGCTTTGTAAACACTTAGAGGCAGCTGCACAAAAGTACCAGAAGACACAACAGAAACCAAGATAAAGAGAAGTTATTCATGCTGAATCTCCTCCAGAAAAGCTGCTTTCACTCATTTTACAGACCTCCACTTACCACATTACTAGCCCCAAGCCAGAACTTCACCACATCCTCTTAAAGCTTATCACAGAAAGGCCCTTCACATGAAGCAGGAGTTGGAAATCTTTAACACATTGATAATATCCTGCAGTGAGTGACTGTTCCTGCACTAACCAGGATCCAGTTCAAGCCAGGAAGGTGCCAGTGACACCAGGTTCACAGGTAGAGACACCTTGAACACAGAATCCCACTTCTGACAGGTCTGCTGTCAACAGTGAGTGGTGACAGATGGAAACTGAACTGGGCACTGTCCTGATTCACACTGAGAGAGCTGGCAGCTTGTTTGTGTGAGCTGCTGTCTACCCCCAGCTGGCTGCTGGGGCGTGTGTCAACATCAGCACAAAAATGTTTCTGATAGTGGCCCCACAATTCTGAGGATCTCAGCTATGCCAAGAAATGAAGTTCTCTACTGGTATTGTCTTTAACACAAGGACAGTTTTACTCTGAAAATGTCCGAATGTTTACAGGTTTGATGTCATCTGACCACAAACACACTGGCAGGTGTGAGAAGATAACTAGAAAAGACACCAACAGTGCTGCAGTTTCCTATTTCCCATGTCCATGGCTGATGCAATGATGGTGTCACAAAACAAATGAAAGGAGAAGATGCAGGGCTGGTGTGCACCACGTGCTCCTGGGCCACCAAAACCATCTCAGAGCAGAGAAGGGCGTGGAGGGGCTGGGCCGAGCTCCTGCTTAGCCCAGGTGACATCTGTTCACAGCAGCAGCTCCTGCAGTGCCACCCCCACACGGGGATGGACACCCAGCCGTGTTCCACACTCCCGTGCCGAGCCTCACCTCTCGCCACGGCCATGGTCGCACTTTCCTGCAGGGAAGTCTTGAAGGACTCGAACCCGAAGACTTTCTGCAGTGTTTTCCGGACCCTGCCCTCCAGGCCCGGGGGAGCCTTCCCGCTCATCCTAAGGACGACAGGAACCTGAGCAGGCCCCGGGCACTGCCTCCCTCCCCTGCCCCGAGCCCTGCCACCTGCACGGCCTCCCCCAGGCCTTCCCTGCCGCACTCCCCCTCTTCTCGGCTCTCCCAGGGATGCTTATCCAGACCCCCTCACTGCAGAGGGCCACAATGCGTTTAACTCTGGGCCAGCCCCTCCCCACGGGGCACAGCACAGAGGGCTCACCGCCCACCAAACCCACCCGTCCCGGACACGGAGGGGCTGTGGGGGCAGGCAGCTCCTTCTCCCCCACCCGCTCCCTTCCCAGGGTGCTGCGTCCTTTCACCCCCGTGTCCCCTGCCCCACCTCACCCTGCCCGGCCCCACCCTCCGCGCTCGCCCCACACCCGGCAGGTGCTGTCGCGGCGCCGCAAAATGACGTCAAAACCTTCAATTAAAGGGCCAGCCCGCGCACTGTTCATCCCCCGTCCTCCCCCGAGACGCTGCTGTCGGCCCGCTGAGGGTTTTCCGCTCCGGCCGGGCTGTGTCCGGGCAGTTCCTGGCCCCGCTGCCCGGGCGGTTTCGGGCCCGCGCGAGCGGAAGGAGGGCGGCGTTGCCATGGGCACAGCGCCGCTCGCGCCATCCCCGCGCGCCGGAACAGCACCGGGCCCGGCGGAAGATGGCGGCGGCGAAGCGCAGCGTTCTCTCCTCGCTCGCTGTTTACGCCGAGGACTCGGACCCGGAGTCGGACAGCGAGGCCGGCACGGCGGGGAGCGATGGGGGAGCGCCTGCGGGTGAGGGCGGGCAGAGGGCCGGGGCAAGCGGCGGGCTGGGGCGCCAGGGTTCCCCCGCGCGGCCTGGTGCTTTCCGCTATGTGGAGGGAAGGCCCCGCACGCTTCCACCTCCCCTTGCCTCATCGTTTTCCTTTTCTCTTCCTCCTCAGGAGAGAAAGGAGGCCTGGTGTCAGTTGGGTACGGAGAAGATGACTTTACCCGCCTGGATGGGGACGAGGAAGGCTATGAAGAGGAGGACGATGAGAACAGCAGGCAGTCAGTAAGTACCTCCCTGCTCCGGGAGCTTGTCCGGACCCCTCACACAGGTTTTAGAGGCTTTTATCTTCCAAATAAAAACCCACAATAGCGACCCGTGTTGATACCTGGAATATCTGGCTCCCGGTGTGGGTTTCAGCACCTTCCACCTACTCCTTTCCACTTAGTTTTCAAGCAGAGAGCATTTGCCCTGAAACCCATCAGCAGCTTGGCACAGCTCGTGTTGCTCGTTACTGTGTTGGTGTCGTTTGAGTCTTTTATGGGAAAGAGGCTGTTACAGCCACCCCAAATAAAAGCTATTCTTTAAACATGGTTGACATATAAGGACCTTGTAAGAGGACCACGCTGTCAGCTGGTGGATTAAAAAGAATAAATTTCTGTGCTGCCTCAAATTATTCTTTTGTGCGTAGCTCAATCCACTCCCTACATCAGGTCACCTTGATGTGGCAGTGTCCTGTCTACATGTGGGTGGCTTTTGTCTGTCCCAGGTGCATGGCCCGTGTCTGATGTCACCTGGATTCTGAGATGAGGACTGGGGGGACAGGGCACAGAGCTCACGGTCTGTGAATGCAGCTGCAGCACACAGAGGGATGTGCAGTTCTGCCCTGGGTCTGGGGGAGTGAGACAATGAGTTTGGAGGGGAAAAGGGGAAGGTCTCATCTCCTTTCTTTATCGTCACCCTTTCTGTTACCACTGTGTTATCTTCCCCCTGTTCCAGCTCTTTCTTCTTCCTCACAGCCAAAACCCCAGGGCTACTCGTAGAACTTCTCCTCACTGAAACCTGTTTTGTGTGTGTTGGATCAGTCTCTTAGGAGACACCATTTTCTGCCTTCTGTCTGCCCAAGTAGCAGCCAAGGAATTCCTCAGTCTCTTGTTCCTGCTTGAAGTTCTGTTCTGTTGCCCCTGGTGTCTCCCTTAGCAAAGCAGTGAAGCTTTTTTACTGCTTCAGGGATTGTTCTTTTTACATGCAGCACTTGCAGACTCTGTTTCAGTGAGGTCTCTCCAGTTCAGAGGGAGCCTGTGTGTGATCCAGGTGCTTGCCAAGGTCAGCTGTGTTCAGTTAGTGTTGCAAAGGGGTTGGAAATGGAGTGGTTTATTGCACAGTCAGCTTTTGGTGCAGGTTGCAGCTGTCCATCACCAGCTGTGTTCAGGAAATGACACTCTGCAATCACTCTGGTGTCAGCCACTGCATCTTGCATAGCTTTGTGTGCTTACAGTGCTGGCTGCACAAGTTACTTCCCCTTTTTTTTTTTTTCTATTAAATATTCTCTGAGTAGACTTGAAAACTTCCTTGTGCTGGTAGCTCTTGGGGGTTATGAGTTGTTTTTTGAAAGCAGGATGAGGTGGACTCAGGCTGCTCTGTACAACTCGGGGGATGTTTTAACTACTGTAACAGTGACTGAAAAGCCTCTGTTTTTATTCAGAGCCAGTTCTCAGTAAATGCTGCTTTGTCTGTTAATGTTGTTACTCCCTGCTTGGTCAGAAATTTTTGAGAGCTGTTTCAGTTACTGTCAGCAGCCTGGATAATTCAACCCATTATTGCTTTGATGAAAACACTTTTATCTATATCCTAGAGCCTGTAGAGGGGAGAGCAATCTCATTTGTGGTAACCACCAAATTAGTTGGTTCTTTTGTAGTTACAAACTCACTGTAATTAACCTTTGACAGTCTGGACTGAATTGCTGTCATATGTGCATCTTTCAGGAGAGGAGCTGAAGTGAAGGAGTTTGTTGTTTTACATCTGTAGGAAATTCATCTTAATTCAGCCAATTAAAATTTACTGGCATTATTGTGTGGTCAGTTTCTAGCTTGCCTTGTCAGACCTGGCTTGTGTGCCAATACTTTTGAGGTGGGCAGTTCCTTGTAAACTCATCCTTTCAGTTGCACCTCTCAATTCACTTTTTCTTCTGTTTCCCTTTTTGAAGCTGAAACACCAAGTTCTTGTTTTGGGGCCAACATTGAAATCTGTGGGAAAGTTTGGAAAAAAAACCCAACAACATTTTGCTGAGTTATATGAGCATGAGAAACACTTTCTGCTCCTCAGACTTGTTTTGAGCCCAGAGGTTGTGTTTATGTCTAGAAACAGGGGTAGCTGGAGGATGCCCAGTGAGGGGACAGCAGGGTTACTGCCAGTGGAGACCAAACTGGAGCTTCCTGCTCACCTGGTGTGGATTTTCACACCATGCTGTCTTCATTATTTTAAGCTCTCACAGGGCAGAAGTTCCTCCAGTTCTTTGCTTTGTTTCTGGTTCATAAAATAAATTTTTTTAAAAATGGAGACTTACCTGAAATTTGCCAGTGTTCCCTTCTGTGGAGGTTCACAGCATCTGCAAGCAAGGCACGAGAGCTCTGCACCAGCAAGGAAGTTGTGTCTGCTGGATCCCTGGAACTTGCTGCTAGGCCAGACCCTCTCCAAGCCTGCATGTTTGGTTTGCTGGCAGGCCAGCTGTGTGTCCTGTGTGTGCTGCTGATGCTTGGGACTATCACAGGTCTTGCAAATGCTGCTTTTTCTGTGGGTACTGCTGAACAGAGGCTCTTCAATCACCTGCCAACTGGAGGGGACAGAGTTATCAAAGGACAAATGCTTTTTTTCCCCCAGTTCTGCTGCTTCTTGTTGTCTAATTCTGAGCATTCCAGAGCTGCATGAGTTTTGTAGGGACAACTGCTACTGGGTGATGCTTTTGCCTACAAAAACCCCCAAAACCAAACAAAAACTTTTTCCCCTGACTGTAGGACTTGTTTTCTGGTTATGATTGGGGGGAACAAAACTACCCTCCATGGAAAGGGTGCTGGGCTGCTGAATGCCCTTTGCTGTAAGTTCAGTTGCTTGCCAGGCCTGCTCTTTAAGCTTAATCCTGTAAATTCTTGTCTTGTAGGAAGATGACGATTCAGAGACTGAAAAACCTGAGGCTGGTGACCTAAAGGTATTTGAAAGTGTGGTTTGGTGGTGGTGGGGAAGCTCAGTACGTGAGGAGTAAGTCTTAACAGCATGGCTTGGTGTTCATTTGTGATCTGTAGTTAGTTCCACACCTTTTGTAGCTTTAACCTGTGTTTCTGACTTCAGTTCTGGTTTCTGCCAAAGGCCCCTGACAGATCACAGGCTGTCACAGTGAGGGTCAGCCTCCATGAATTTGGTCATGTTGTGCTTTAGAGCTGAAGATTGGTGACAGCATCTCACCTTTTTGCTGTGATGCAGCATCCAGTACAGAATTCTGTATGACCAGTGTTGGTTGGAATAATTTCTTCATTTAGAACAACTTAATGAATAAATGATCTACCATGGAAGCTGTCAAAATCAATTCAGTTCTCCTTCTGAATGGAGCAGTTTTGTAAAGGTCATGGATAAATTTTAAAAGTGAAATAAGATCCCCAGATAATAGTTATTATCATAAATAGTTGAAATCATCTTTATATTGGGATTTCATGTTATTTCTGCTGAGCAGCAGGTGTTTAACAGCACACAGGATGTGGATCAGGCTACAAGCTGGAGGACAAAAGACCAAATATTTTTGAAACTGTAGACAACTGTGTTTAAATTTTTATGTTAATTATGTAAAAGCAGTCCTGTTTGTCAGGGATGCTGAGTGATGAACAATTACAGGAACATTTATTTTATGCAGCAGCTCCCTCAAGGATGAAGACAGTCCCTAAAGTCTGCTACAAAAACCAGAGGACTGTGCTGCAAAGCAAAATTCTTTAGAGAATTTGGTTTACCACGGGGCTTTGATAGGCTAAGATGAAGGCAAATGGATGTGTTTAGCTATTCTATTTGAATTAATTTTATAGCAGCACCTTTTTCCAGGTCTCACAATATTTTTATGAATTCACAGGGATACACAGCTGGAAATCTTGACAGCTGCACTGCAGCTGGTAAAGTCTCAGTGTGTGAAATGGCAGCCAGGCACTTGGAAATGGAATATATTGTCTCCTTTCCTTGTTGCAAGAAATTTTTTTTGGAAGAAGGGAAAAGGGAATCTCTCACTTTCATCCTTTTTCTACTTCTATATTTTTGCCCTGGTAAACATGCTAGCAAGATGTTTCTGTAAAAACTGCTGGATTCAATTGTGTACTATGAAATAAAAATATGGGATTTCCTTAGGAGATAAATTTGGTGTAAATCAAGTTTTTGAATCTGTGTAATAGGGCCCTGTTGTAAGTTTGTGCATTTCTGCCTTCTCTAAAAGGGCTGTAGGACTTCAGGGCAGTGGAGAGTAGGTCTGGCAGAGAGAAAGAACAGAATGAGACTGTGGTTGCTCTTGTCTGAGTGATCATACGTGACAGAAATCTCACCACTGAATTGTGTGGTTGCTGCTTTGATATGTCACTGACATTTCATGTTGGCTTGTTTAAAAAAACCTCTTGCTTGTATAAAAAGCCTCTTGCTTTCAGTGAGTTTTGTGCTGCTGTCCAGGTGCATTTTGTGCTTCTAAAGAAGAGCCACATGTGGCCACAGAGCAGCATTTCTGCTTCAGTGAGGAAGCAAAGAAATAATGAATGTATTAAAAATAAAAAAAGCATTTGGTACACTGTGCAACAGTAACTCTGCAAGAGCTGAAAATGTGAATTAAAGGAAATAAATAAAATAAATGTAAAATCTAGTTCCTGCCATCCCAGTGTGGCATGAAAGGTGAGGATTTGAGAAGAGTTAGGAGGGAGGCAAAGCTGAACTGAGTCTGAAACTCAGCAGTTTCAGACTTCCATGTCATCATTAATAGATCTCTTCAAACACAGGTGTAAAAGAGAATTGTCTCATTTGGCTTTTGGGATTTTTTTAATATGAAGTCGTAGCTGTAGAGGCAGCTGGCCCTGGGCAGGGTGGGGCTGTGGAGGCAGCCCAGTGTCCTGCTGGGCTCTGGGGGCTCCGTGCAGCTGCTAAGAAATTCACTGGGATGGGGAGAGATGGAACATTTGCACTTGGAGCAGTTGCAAATGTTTCCTATCCCCTTTTTCCACCAAGGGGCAGTGTTCTCCATCCTCACTGCTTGGAGCTTGCAGTGCCTGTGACAGCTAACAAATGTTGCAGTTACTGCAAATCCAAAGTGCAGCAAGAAGGGAGGCCCTTGATTATAACTTGCTAACACTTTTGGGTACCTTAGTTTTGTTTTGAACCTGCAGAGTGCTGTACTTGTGCCTGCTCAGTTTCATGGGGACATCAAAGACCTGGAAACATTTTAAAATCCATTCCCCATGCTCTTATATATGGCTAGGGCTTTTCCAAGGTCTGAATGTGACTACAGGCAGAAAGTAAATAAATTTAAATGCATGAATGTGAAAAAAAATGCAGCTCATCAGTCAATTATAATAATTTCAAACCCTGAAGATAATTTTTTAAATTTTTTTTTGCCAGTGTTTTGTTTCTTTGTACATATTGTGAATGAATTACCTAGAGTTTATACCTTGAATAACGGAGCCAGGTTGTGTGAGCAGTTCCCTTGTTGCTGGTGCATCCTGTGATTTGGCCTTTTTGTGCACTTGGATTGTCCCAGACACAAAACCTCCAGAGGGGTCACTTGTGGGTGGAGTCAGAGGAGACAAAAAGTAGGGAATGATGTAAAAATTCTTTGGTGAAGTGATGATGAGTGTAGAATTTGAGTCTGCCTCAAACAGCCCCACTGGGAAGATACTTATTTTATATTTGTTTCAGGTTTTTCTCTTGATTCCAGGGACTCTGCCCTTGTTGGTTTTGATGAAGGGGCTCCTCTCTGGCTGTTCAGCCCTCACTGGAGGAGAAGCTAATACAAAGTGCTGGTTGGCACTGCAGCTTTCCTGTGGGTTATTTTTTTGCCAAGGAGCAAGTCACAATAAGCTTTCCAAGTTCTAACATTGTGATGTCAAACCACTGTTTTTTCTCTACTCTTGGCGAGATAGAGAAGTTTTTATACACCTGTTTTGGAGGAAAAGTTGTGCCAGGAGGAGGAGAATATTTAATCCTCATCAGTCACCTGGAAGCATTCTTCCAGAGCAGACTTCTGGCCCGTGGAATTCATGTTACTGAGCATCTGGGAGTTATTCAAAAACTGTGCTTGCAGGAAAAAGCAGAATCCTTCTCTTTAAGCAGCAGATTCAGATATATTCAGTTGCATCCTGTAATTGCATTTTGAAGTGCTTCAGGCACTCCTGGGAAACTGGAGATTCAGATCTGGGTGAACTAACTGCACTTCCAGAAACCAAACCTGGATGGATGTGCTGAGGGTCTGGAACAGGACAGGATTGTGAATGGCCACAATCACTTTTACCTGAGCAATTGTAAACAAGGACCTGCCTTAAAAGCACTTTAGAAACAAAACCTTCTGCTTTGAAGGGAAAAGAAATAAACAACAAAATCTGTTGTTTAACAGTGATGTTACAACAGCGAAATCCACAGCCAGGATGAGTTCTTTGTGCCCTTTCCTCAGCTGCTGGAGCCCTGGGTACCAAGTGAGGGAGATTTGGGGCTGGGTGTGAAATGTGGCCTTGTGCTGGTTTGGAAGGACAGGGTTAACAGGCTGCAGGGGGTGCAGGTTGCTGGGGCTCTGGTTACAGCCTTGATGCAGTAACAAGATCCAAGCTTTCAGTGCTCCCTAAATGGACCAGCCCTGCTGGAAAATGAAATATGAACCTTAAAATACTGACCTTGTGCTCCAGGCCTCACCTGAGGGGTTCTGTGTTTCGTGTTGGAGGGCGGGATGAGGAGCAGGTTGCAAGTGTTGATCAAGGACAGAGCCCAGCCCTGCAGCTTGGCTCCTGCAGCTCTCCCAGAGGGAAATCATTAACTCTTGAGCCTTGATTGTTGTGTCAGGACCAGCCAGTGCGGGAAAACTAAGAAATTTGCCCCTCCCTTGGCAGGTGAATGCCTGACACATGGTAGCAGTTTTTCAGAACAGGTGGCTACTTTGATGTTTTCCTTTCTTGGTTTTGTTTTGAGGGTCCCTTCTGCATCCTGTTGTATGGAGAGGCAGCCAAACTGGGATCTAGCACAAGGCTGTCAAATTTTTAGAGGAATACTGTGCCTCTAAGCATATCTAAGTACCTCCTCTTGATAATCATCAGCTCTTTATTATGTTTAGCTTTTATTGATCCAGCATACCTTTAAAGTAATTCTCCTGTGTTATGATGTGTAGGTGTGTACTAACGCGTAGAGGCTTTTGACTGTGGTGGCTTTTTTATCTTGCCTACCCATTAACCTGTTTGTTTAAATACCAAAATTATCTTGATTTAAAGTAAAAGTGGTAAGTGCTGAGAACCAGTAAATGGGTGTGTGTGCAGTAACGTAATCCCTCAAATTAACTCTTACTTTGATAAGGCATATTAATTTTTCTGAATTCAGCATACATTCATCAAGTCAGCTTCTCAAAAAATGCTTGAACTTACTCATTAACTTTCATCTCAGGTATAATTATTTTGCTCCAAAGGAGGGGAAAAGTATGTTTGGGAAAAGTTTTATCCTCAAATTAATATCCTTGCATTGTGCATGGCTGTGAGCATACCTCTGTAAACCCTTTCAAAGCATGAACTGCAGTTCCCAGGGTCGGGGTTAGAACTCCAGTGGTTTGTTTCCTCACTCATTCCTTTGCTGGAAGCACAGCCTGAAGATGCCAGTGATAACCACTGCACTCTCAGATTCTTTTTCTGTGTTTTGGCTTCCTTTTAATACACTTGTGTAAAATGCTGTCTGTGCTTCCATCTCTGTGTGTTTTTCCCTTGTTTTAGGTTTGACAGACGCTTTTTCAGAGCTCTGTAGAGAGAACCAGAGAGTTTTACAGGGAGTTTAGAGGGGAGTAGAGGTAACTCAGCTGCAAAAGCAGACATGCATGTTCCCCAGACATGAAACCTGGTTCCCATTTTATTTAGGTGAACCTTGGGTATCGCCAGAGAATATCACAAGCAGTCAAAGCTGTTTTGCATGCAGAAAGCAAAACATTTGGCATCTGGGATGATTTTGCCCCTTGCCACACGTACTCCTGTCTCCAGCTCTGTCTGAGAGGGAGACAGATCACAGCCTTGACGGGCTCTGAAGCTGGAATACCTCCTGGAGAGCTCCTGGCTTCCATCCAGCTCTGGAGCTGTTTGGAAGATGAGACATGTCGGTGGACATGCTTGTTCCTTCCTCCCCGCCGGGCATACATGTTGCAGCAGACTCTTCACTCCCTGCAGTACTAAATACCAGGGATTATTGACACAGGTGTGGCTTGCCTTCCTCCAAAGAAGAGCCAGGCTTGTTCTGTTTGTCTTTAAACTTGAAGAAAAGTCCTTTCTGGAGCTGCTTCCCCTCGCATATTTCACCTGATAAAAGTCTGAGTTCTTCAAGTCCAGCTCTGTAGCTGCAATTATTTCTGGCTGCTGTTCTCAAATAGGCTGTTGTGAGTGTGCAGGTCTGTGCATGTCAGAGTGAGAGGCTGAACAGTCAGCACAGATTGCCTGAAATACCAGCAAATAGCTGAAAATAGCTCCTTCCAGCTGCCCTGTTCTGGGGACAGAAGGAGCAAAATCTGGATAAACTCTGTGGGATCCGTTCATGGAGGAGTGAATTTCTCGCTGAGGATATTTGCTCTTATGCCTTGCCTCTACTCCAAACCATGAAGAATTTTTAGTACTACTGCTATGGTAGAAAGCTTGTGCAAGAAGTTAATTTTGTCAGCTCTCCTGAGCCTTTCCTTTGCTGCTGTGAGGCTTCAGAATTTTCACAGACCACCTTCACCTTCTACTTGATTCTGCACTGCAACAAGCTGCAAAAAATAAAGTCATCTAATGGCTTGACACCTCCATCCTTGTCATGTCTTTCTGGTACTTCACCAGTGAATTTCTGTTTCATTGTAGGAAGCAAAAGTGACTTGAAAGCAGAATTTTTGAGCTGTGCAGATCAGGAGCAGGGAGCTGTTGTTCTCCTGGAGCTGTGAAGGGAGGCAGGTAGCTTTGGGACCAGGCTCCACTGGGAAGCAGGTGTTATTAACTATAGCTCCACATGGAAAGCAAAAGTTCTGGCACACAGTTCCTTGACTGGAAATTACTCCTAACAAATAATCTTTGTCAAATACTGAGATAGCATATGTCAGGTGAATGGAGTCAAGTTTCAAAGAAGCTATTTAAAGGCTTTATGCTATGAATGCTTCCTTTCTAAAGCACTTTCTCACTGAAATGTTTTGCCAGGTCTTCGTTGGGATTTTTTCAGCGTTTTTTTTTTTTTTCATTGCATTGATGAATGTGGATTTTTAAATGTGATTTAGCTGACAAAGTAAAAGCCAGTGTCAGCTACACACATTTTGATAGGAAATGTCTCAGGAGTTGACTCTAAATTGTTCTTCCTTCCCTTTCTGTCTGTGACTGTATCTCCAAACAGATTTGTAAAGCCTGTACATAAGTGTCACTGAAGGGTGGATGTATCAGGGTTTTTTTCTATGGTGGCATGTTTCTGAGCTGCTAGACTGCTCTTGGTATCTAGATCATGGTCCCTACAGATTTTTCTTAGTTAAATTTCTTATGCTGAGCTGGGCACTTTGCCTGGAGCTACGTAGCAGTGCTGGCAAACAGGATATGGCTGTAGGAAATGTGCTTGTTTCAAGCTTTCTCTTGGGATTCTCCTCTCTCACAATACAAGAAAAAAAAAAGAAGGGGTGGGGGGGAAGGAGGAATAAAATCATTGTACTTCTGTTGCCTGGCTTTTTCTTCCCCACCTCTAAATGCACTTGACATGCACTCAGTTTGCTGCCTTCAGCCTGGGTGCACACCAACATCAGGCAGATCTGGGGAGCAAGAAATGGAATCCTTGTTGTCATGCACTTTTAATATTAAATGAGACATTTCTGCTGTTCTGTTCCCATGAGCACTTCTGATCTTCATAGGGGAAAAGCAAGAACATAATTGCTACCATATTCCTTTAAAAAAGAAAAGAAAGGAGAGGGGAAAAAAAAGCACAATGCAGGGTTTGGGGTTGTCTTTCTCCTGCTGCCTGCATGATGTAAATATTTCACCTGTTTGCTCTGGCAAAGCCATCGTCACTATTGGCTCAGACAGCTCTTCTAACACTTTTTTTCTTTTTTTCCTTTTTTTTTTTAAGTTATAGTTTCTTTCCATCATACTCAGCCAAGTGAGGCTGTTTGTGTGTTGGGACTACAGGAGATACTCTGAATTGTAGAGAGGAGGGAAAATGACAAAAACTTGCTGCTGGCACTTGCTCAGATTCAAGAAATCTACTGTAGCAGCTGTTACAGCACAGATCCCCTCGCTACTGGTGGAAGGACTGTACTGAAAAATTCTCTGCAGTATCTTTAGACTAATACACTGGTCTGGACATTTTATGGCTGACAGTTTAAATTGGCATTAAATTTATATGCAATCAGACAGGTGAAGTAGTTGGGAGAGAGAAGAAATGCTGCAACACGAGCATTCACTGAAAAAAAAAGTAGAAAATTTTGAGGGGGAGGTACTGTCTGAGTTTTTAATATTACCTGGAAGTCAGTGGAAAAATGAAGCTGGAGGATTCAGTTGGCTGCAAGTCTGAGCAGTGGCAAAGCTGGCATCAACTTCACCATTTCTTAAAATTTGCATCTTCATTAAAGCCATCAGGGTCTGGTTTTGTATCTTTGCCTCCCTTTTGAACCATTTCTGGTAGTTTGAAGTGCACCTGCACTGACATGTGCACCTGCTTCTGCAAGAATTGCTTGAATTTGTAGCTTGTGGTGGCAGTTAATGCTCACAGTTCTGTTGGATGTGAGCATTGTGCTGGATTTATGGATCTTGTTTCAGCAAGGATTTAGTGAGCATTGTTTTAAGTCAGTCCATTCTTTCCATTAAATAAAGCTGTTCTGGGCAAGCCTGTCCAGACTGGAATTCTTCAGTCTCAGATTCATATTGTTTTGCTTCCTTCCTTTAATCTCTGTTCCATGCTGTGAGGATTGTGTTTGGTTGTTTTTATTTTCCATGGAGCCTGTGCAGACACTGTTTTTTTTTTATGTAACTGGATGGAGACACTGTAGGACTGAAACATTTTCTATATTTCTCCCCAGCGAGGTGAAAGCTTCAGGCAAAATGCAGCACTTTCCTTATGTGAGTGTACACACAATCCCTTCATCTTGCTCCTCTTTAACTGATGATGAGACATGAAAACTGGACCTGCACTCTGGGTGCTCCTGAGCCAGGCAGAGTCATCTTGTCCAAGGCTTGAAAAAGCCATTTGTCTTGGGAAAGGGGAAAAAATAGGGAGATTGACATAAAATCCGTCCTGCTGGAACCACTCACCTGCTTGATTTTATGCTCCATTTGAGATACTGGTACATAACACAGTGGGTATTGGTGATGTAATCTGCAGAGAGATCACCTTTGCCTAAATGGATTTAGGTAACTTCCCTATATAAAATTAAATTACTTTCAATTTTTCCATTGTTTAAATGCTTTGGAATTCCTTTAGAAATCTCTCATCCACGCATAAATATTTCTTCTCTTTCATAACCAAAAGGTAGCAACTTTTCAGTATTTATTGTACCTTATTTTTCCACTTGGTGATTCTCCATTTCATTCCACTTAATGTATTAGATTAGATCTGCAGATCTGTGGTTTTTATGCTGTCTTTCCTAATCAGTTCATTGTACTCATTGTGTGTCTCAAACTTAAATTAGCCTAAGGGAGTGTAGAACAGTTCTTGTTGTGTGATTGCTCCACTGGAGGTTTTTAGAATGTTCTGGATGTTCAGTAGGTACTCAGAAGTTTGAACAAGACTCCTTAAACCTTGCGTCTGCCAAACTTTGGTCAAGCTGTTGATGCTTGCCTCGTAGTTTTCAACAGCAAACTGAGCAAATATGAACAAGCCCTGTAGGAGAAGTTGGTCATCCATTTGTTTTTTGAAGGCATTTAAGAGGTTTGAAAGCAGCCCAAGTTAATGAAAAGCCGTGTTGATGTCTCCAGCTCGTTCAGGATGGAGCAGTGGGTGGAGGTATGAAGGAACTCATCACTAAGCAAAATTCCTGTCCCCTGGGCAGTGAGGTGTGGCTGCAATCCAGTGCTGAACGTGTTTGCTTGTGCCTGGTGTAGCTCTGGGCTCTCTGATGTCTTGGCTGAGGCCTGAGGATGTGGGGACTGGACTTGCTGGAGCAGCTGTGGTGGGAAAGTGTGGTAAAACAGTGGAGCCTGATAGGACTGGCTTGGTTTAGCCTGTTATAAATGGGACAGACTCAAAGGATGCAAATTAAAGAAGAAAATTCTGGTAAAAGCAAGCTTACTGATGATTCTGGAGGTTCATAGTTTAATACAGCTGACATTTCAGAGATCTTTGTCTGATGTAAGATACGTGACAGGAGAGGGTTTGGCCATCAGATTCTCTCTGAGCTTCTGAATTCATGTTTCCTCAGAGCTGTGTGCTTAGGCTTGGAACCAGCTCCAGGCATACAGGAGACTTGAAAATGGGCTTCTGGAAAGGTCAGAAATGCAGCACAGCCCCTTGCAAGGCTGTTAGTGGCCCAAATTAAGAGGGCAACCTTTTTGGAGCCATGTAGCCCATGTCTAATGCACCTGAATTTGGCTGTGCCACTGGCTTGCTTAAGTGCCTGCTTGACAGTATTGCTAATTTGGAGGATTATTTCTCTTGCATTTGAGGACAGGTGGGGAGAATAATTGAATAATAAATGCAGTGCTGGGTATGAGGAAGGATCGAGGGGTGCTCAGGCACACAGCCTGTCTCTTCCACTTCCCCCTCAGTTCCACTGAAAACTTTCAAGAGATAAGAGTGCAGGATGTAGTTTAGTCAAGGTTGGAACTAAAGCAGTTCCCTCCTTTCACCTCAACAAACGTTTGTTTGTTGACTCAAACCAGGGTGAGAAATAGTTTTAATTACCCATCTAGCAAGCTCCCCCCTGAAAGGGAATGAGCAGCCTCCTGACCACATGTATTTACTGTGGTGAGTCACTGTATGTGTCTGGGCAGATGTTGCCTTGCATCTGCAGCTCTGGGAGCTTCTGCTGCCTCTGTGTTCATCTGGATTTGTCCTCACAGCCCATCAGTTACCACAGAACTGCTCCCACTTCTCCAGTGGTGACCTGGAGCTCAGTCTGTGAACTCCCCATCCACTAGGTTTGTGCAGAACACAGTCTGGATTCCCTGGATTCCTGTCCAGTGCTCTCACCAAAGGGAGCTACAGCTTTGGCATAGATTTTTTTGCCTTTAAATGTCATGTTTCTGTTTAAATTTTTCTGTCTGTGCTGCTGGAGGCCCTGGAAGAAGAGCTGTTGATGCACACACCACAGGCATTGTCTCCGAGGGGTTGGAGCTGTGACACTTCAGCCCATCTCAGAGGGGCCTGGGGCCAGCTGGCCAGGGAGAAGATGTGTGTTCCTCTGTGTACTTCTTTCTTTTTCTAAAATAGCTCTAGCCTTGTATTTTTGTGATCCAAGTGTACTAATGCAGAAATAGTGCTTTCTTTTTTTTTTCTTTTTTTTTTTTTTTTTTGTCTTCCATGAATGGCTGTAAAAAACGCCCTGTAGCAGTTAGTGCCACACAAAGAATTTGTTTTTCTGCTTCCAGAGGGCTTTGGCTTCTCTGAAAATGGGTCATATTCAGAGTGAGTTTGGCACAGGCTGTTCCCACATCTGGCTTGGTGACCTCGCTGCTCTCTCCTCACCTGATGCACCTCTCACCTGACTGGAAATGGAGAAAAGGAGGGGTCAGGGAGCGGTTACCAAGCAGCAAGGAGGCAGCATTCTGTCAGTGTCAGGTTCAATGAATGGCTTCAGTGTTTGGAGGCACTGAGGAATTTTGGAAGAACAGTCCAGTGAGTCACAAAAGGTCTTTGGGAGGGAGGCAGGGGGAGAGGGCACTGTTGGGATACAGCTGGTACTGTTTCAGAAACTTTATTTGTGCTGGACTTGATATCGCTTGTGACTCTCCTGAGATCTCCCAGAAGCACCAAAATATTTGGGTGTTGGTCTCAGTGTGGTCAAACCATATTTAGGAGTATCTTATCCTACATAATGCCTCCTGCTCAGCACACTCTGCTGCAAACATCTGCAGATGAAGTGTCCTTAATTCTATAACCAGGCAAGGATTAGCTGTGTGGACATCTCCAAACACAGCACTGCAAGTACAGTGCAGGTTGGCCCTGAGTCTCAGGTTGGCTGTGTGACTCCTGGAAAGCAACAGCAAGAGAACAGACAGTGGGATCATCCTGCTGAAATAGGAGCACAGGATCTGCATCACCACCACGCTGCTCCCTGGCAGTTTGGTTTGGAGAGGCTTTGGCAGCCAAAGCGCCGCATGCTGCAGTGGCAGAGATGAATTTAGCATCTCTCACACACATCTGGCAGAGCTCTGCAGCCTGGGACCCTGCAGAGCTCTGGGAGGCTGGAGAGGCTGTTCAGGAGCTGCCCTGAAGTCACTGAGCTCTGGGAGCATCTGGGCAGTTGTCACATTGCTGTGGGGAATGCGCCAGGCTGATCCTGCTCAGAGCACTGGGAGTGGCATTCCCAGCAATAAAGGAGCCAGCCCGTGTGTAGAGCTGTGCTCTAAAACTCTGACTCCTGGTTGGTGCCAGGGCCAGTCACCAAACATGAAGAATCTGTGGTTTGATCTGTTTTGAGGAAATTTGAGTACAGCTGTTTCTGTGGAATTCCAAAGGAGTTCAGTGTCCAAGTGGTGAAATAAAGCCTTAATTCTTTCATTAAATTTAGCTGTGCAAAGAAATGGAGCATCCTGTTAGACTTTGACTTCCCATGGTCCAGACATTGTCCTCTTATCTAATAAATTGAGTTTCATTCTTAATTCTTATTCTCTTGCTTCAGAATAAAGTTGTAAATTGCTAAACAAATAAACTGCGTAGCTTTTTAGGTTGGAGGCATAACTGGACTAAAATCTGTTTCTTCCTCCTTTTTTCTAGGAATTCTCAGAAGTGGAGAAAAGAGATCCTCAGGAGCTAGTTGGTAAGTTCACTCAGAAGTATTTATTCATAGTAGTTTTTTCAAGCTAGACCTTGTAAGTCACTTTCTAAAAAGTGTCTTCTCTCTGCCCTGGCAATGCTGTAGTTTCAATTAGTGCTTGAATATTTTCAGTGAACTTTTCTTCTGGGAGAAATGTTTCATGCCTAAAAATACGAAAATAATTTCATGTTTGTAAACATGAATTATGAAAATAATTTCATGTAAGTAAAGGGCAGTGTTGGTGTTTTTCTAGGTAAGCTTAAAACCAGTAGTGTAGCTTTGCCTAGATGGAGCCAGTGGAACCAGGAGTGATGACTTTGTTTTGTGGCTTCCAAAACTCACCAGAAATATCCCCATTTAAATGTGAGCCCCTTCGAGATTTACAGCTGCTGTGCTGACACATTACTCTGTTTTCTAATGGTTACTAAAACTTACTTGATTTTTGTGACATCTCATTTGTTCATTGCACCATTATTAGATCTGGGAAGTCCAGGCTTGTCAGCTTGAAATACAATCCACTGCTTGATCTCTTTGGAGCTGCACAGAAACTCTATTTTATATTGCATTTCTGACTGTCTTGAATGGATCCTCTGTTCCTGAGGTTACTCCTGCAGTTGTGTGGTATCATGTACTAATGCCATTAAAAACGAATGTGTCTGGAAGTTGCTTCATCTCCCAAATCAGTCTGATATTTCAGCCATAAAATGTGGTTTAAATTAAGATGGTAAATACTCAGTGCTCAGCTGTGACTCCTACAGCAGCCATCACTGAAGTCTGGGGTTTATAAGTCCTTTTTAGTTGGCTTGCCCAGACTTTGCAACTGCCTTTAGAGGGCAAAATGCTTCAACCAATCTCATCATAAAATGCAACAGAAATCTTTCTCCAGCCTACTCATCTGCCTCAAAATGCACCCTGAAAACATGGATAACACAACAGCATTTAGGTAAAAAGCACAGCAGAATCTCTGGAAGCCAGCTGCTCTTTTCCTCTGTAGCAACCATCTGGGTGAAGCTGTGCAGCTGTGAAGCAATGTAGTGGGGAGTCTTTTCATAATGAAGGTGTAAGGCTCAGGTAACAATTCTGTTAGTCCCCTTTTCCCTCAGTCATTGCCCAGACTGGATTTCTTTGTCTCACAATGGCCCAGATTTGCACATGGGTTTAAAAGCAGCACAGGGAGCACTTGGTGGTGGTTTTGGAGAGTCTGAGGCCTGAACTGAGGTCTCTGCAATCTTATCTTTAATATCCTTTCCCAACAGCAGTGTGCAGGCTGGCTTTGTGCAGAAGCAGGTTATTAGAGGTCAGATATTTGCCATGCTGGATTCTGTAGGTCTGTTCCATTAGACCATATCTTATCTAGTTGTTGCAAGAGACTTACGGTTGGAGTAATGCAAGAACCACTCCCTTTCTGGAAACTTGGACTTTCACAGTTAAAATTCTTTAATGGAAAAAGGTGCAAGATTTTCTGACACAAAGCAAATAACTGCTCCAATGTGGACAGCTCAGGTTTTGTCTGTCGGTCTGTGGAATTCAAGGTCCTGCTTGGACAGTTTTCCACAATGCTTTTTGCATTAAAAGCATACAGGCCTGCCCTTCTCAGAAGATAACCCTACATTTTTCAGCATCACCTTTATTAAAGTCTGTGATTGTGGAGTTGCTGAAGTATTAAATAAACGTAGGCTCCTGCCAAGAGCACTGTTTGTGTTTTACCTCCCCCGGATGCACAGTAACGTTGGAGCAGCTCTGGGAGTGGGAGCCAGCTGGGATCCATCTTCACTGCTCATTTTTTTTTTTTTTTCTGTTTCTTTTTTTTTTCTTTTTTTCCCTTCCCTGTGAGGCTTCCAGCTGGATCCATTCCTGATGTGCTTAGTGCATGCTAGGTGAGCACTGGAGTTGGCACAAAGAAAACTGTAGGGATGAGCTGCTGGGAAGGGCATGGTTGTCCTGACTTATGCCAGAGTAGTGATCATATAATCAATGGCTGACAGAATGAGAGGGAAGGTTTCAATCCTGTAGTTGAGAAGGAAATATGTGTGAAACTTATTTTCATAGATTTCTACATCAGCATTGTCCTTTTGGGCTTTTTGTACCACTCTGAATTCAGAGATCATGGTGCAGCCATGACATTGCATTTGCCGTTTCCTGCAGCCTTGCAAAATAATACTGTTAAGATGTAGATTTTTTTTTTTGCCCTGAAGTTCTTTGCAGCACGGTTGTTTACCCTTTGGGTTGTAAGAAATGTTCTCTCCAGCCCTTGGGATATCTAAGCACAAAGTCAGTGTTCATGAGAGCAGAAAGTATGGCTGAGTTGCAGGTCTCGCTCTGCATTTCTCAGCCCACGGAGCAGAAAGGGACCTGGTGTCCTTCCATGGATGGGTGACTCACTGGCATGTTGTTGTCTCCAGTTCTTCCCTCTGGTTTGGCTGTTGTGGTGCCAGGAAATCAGCACCCCCCACACCCTGGTTTATGCCAGGCAGCCCTGACTGGAGTGCCAGGGAATGCAGTTTGACACCGGGCACCACCGGTTTTGTGTCTCCAGGGGAAACCCTTGTCACTCTGATCGCCCTTTCCTTGTTTTTTTTTTTGTTTTTTTGTATAATGTGACATTTAGAAACAAACTGGCACCTGAGCTGCCTCTAATCCCTTGTGGCTGCTCCAAACACAGCCTGTGACTCCTGAAAGGGACAGGAGTTCTTCATCCTACTTGGGAGCAGCGTTAATGATCCAAACTGTGTCTGTCCTGTACCACCAGATCCCATGCTCTCTGTTCTTTTGGTTTTCTCTGCACTAGAAAAGCATTCTTATCCATCTGCAGGAAACAAAATTCCTGTGCTCTCTGACAATGTCTCCAGCACAGCCTTTGGACTGAGAGCAGTTGTTTCCTTCTGGAAGTGGAGCTCACAGTTTGCACTGCGCCACTTTCTCTCCTGCTTTGCAGATCGTCCCCTGCTATTGAGTATAGGTCATGTAATCCACCTGTCTCAAACTGAGGCACATTAGCTGTGGCATTTCCATTTAGTTTTCTGCCTCACCAAGATCAGGTGAGTGTATCCTTCACTGAGGTGCTGAGTCTTTGCAAGATACCCTCTAATATCTGTCTGTGCTTTGGCCTGGGAGCAGAGGAGTGCCTCTCCTTTACCACAGTGCACGTGCTGACTGCACAAAAAGCTACAAACACCTACTGATTGTGCTGATAAGGGTTTTAATTTTTAGGTCAGCTTGTGAAAGGAGAATGCACCAGCAGCAGTGTCCTTTAGCAGCAGGCTGCTTTCAGGGGCAGTGGCCCCTGCATTCTTGAACCCCCATCTGACTCATGGGATCTGCTTCACAGCCTTAGTTCTTTGTCAGGACTGAGAATCTGATTGGGGAAGATATTTACTTACTGTGAGCCAGAATCTGGGTGTGCCTGGAGTGATTAATTGTGCCAACAGCCACTTCCTGAGGTCCTCACTTGGAGATCCTCTAGGCTGTGAGCCTGCAAATCATAGGGCAAATTAGGGGCTGAAGCCAGTGTCACTACCTGTGACTCATGTCAAAGTAAAACTTTGATCTTGGCAGCAATAACAGGATGCACAGAGCAGTTGGATGTATCCTGTGGGGACACACCTTGTTGTGAGCTGTTAGTCTGCAGTTATTGCTGTAGAGGTGGTGGAAAGCTGCCCTTGGGACTTGGAGAACACAAAATGTTTTATACAGGAGCGTGTGACCATACCTGCAAATGCCAGGATTATAATCCCAGCTGCCCTTTCCTCTAGGGAAAAATGGTGTGGAATCAGCCATTCTGTCTGAGGACTGCTGGAGGGCATGGATAACTTGTACTTCCTTACTGTAAATAAGCCCAAAGGGCTTAAACTCACCCTTAAACTCACTCCTTTCTTCCTAATGATGTGGCACCTCAGTCTGGCTGCAAAGTGATGAAATAACTGAGTAATGCTGCAAGTTTGTGCTCAGTTTGTGAGGTGCATGTCCTGCCTTGCTGCTGGCAGTGTTCAGCTGCCTCCAGCTCTGGTGGGATTGCAGGAGGCAAAGATTCCTTGGTTCCAGTTCCTTGTAAACCATTAAAAATGGTTTACAAAGCCCCCATGCTGTTGATAAAGGATTGTTTTCACAAGGCTCAAAGAGACAATGAGCACCAAACCTGAAAAATCATGCACCAAAATATGTTGTCTCATTGGGACAACGTATTGGGAGCTCTTGTCTTGTTCTGCCTCCAAAATGATTTCTTTTTCAAGAGGGCTTTGAATGGATTGCTGAAGATATTCTTATGACTTTGACTTTTTTTTGCTGGTAACACAGAAGTACTGCCCAGAGTTCCTGAGTTTATATGAGCACACAGTACCCCTCCCCATAAATGTTTTGTTTTCTTTGCCTCATCTGCAAAGACAAGGGAGCCTGTGGGATGCCTAATGTGGAGCTAGGCTTGATTATTTATAAATTTTTTTTTCAGGTGCCTTCTTTGCCTTATGAAATCTGGATTAATNTTTTTATGTTTCTGCTGATGCTGTGAACCTCTTAAGCCATTAACCATCTTTTACCTTTCCCAGCAAGCCTAGTGTGCTATTATCCACACTTCTGTGTCTTTGCCACTGCCTTTCTGGATTTCCTGAAGCTCTAATTAACCCAGAGGCTTCCCCATCCCACCAGCAGCTGGAACCTGTAACAAATGTGTGCCTTGTTGTCAGGGAGCTCCCTTGGCCTGCCTTTCTTTGGGCAGTCTGGCAAGCTTTCCTCCTTCCATAAAGGCTCCCACTTGGTAAATGCCAAAGGACACTTTTTGTTCGTTACTGGCAGCTGCTGAAGAATTTAACCCTCAGCAACATCTTGATCAAAGAGAATGAGTGCTCGCCTGCCAGCTTTTCCTCTCCAAAGGATCTTGTCCTCAGTGCTTCACATTTTTACAAAGGACATGGAAACTGTAGCAGCACTGATCATGTGTGGTGTTGTTTATCTGCAGCCTCAGCTCTCCAGAGTTCCAGCAGCCCTGTCTGGCCTTCGGGCCCTCCTGGCCTTTATTCAGAGGAGCTGAACTCTGGCTGCTGGAGCTGCAGCTCGGGCAGATTTACTGAGGAACTGCACACGTGGAAACTTGGTCAATGTGACTTCTGTGCTGCTCTCAGGTCTCTCATCCACTACAGAGCAGCTCTGGGATGTTTTCCCTGGACAAATTATGCTGGAAAACAATCCCAGCTGCTTAAATGGGGCACAAATCTCTGCTCCAAGGCTTGGCCAGAAAACTGCCTGGGTTTCCCATAATAGTGGGAAAGTAGCAAGCAATGGGGGGAAATGTGGCCGTTTCTTTTGCTGATAACTCTGTAAACTAATCTTTAGAGGGCAATCAGGTACTGTAGTAGTATATCCCAGCACAAACAGCTGTGGAAATTTGGCAGTGTGGACTGGGCTGTTCCCAGTCCTGCAGGACGAGTTGTTCTTTCTAGCAATAGTCTGTCTCTGTAAGCAAAGATCAAAGTGCTTGTTAAGGAAGTGTGAACTTAAGGATGAAATGTAATTTCTTGTGGTTAACCCTTGACAGCCTTGGGGAGCATTGTTCCCTCCTCGACCCATTTTGGTTCATCCAGGAATGTCCTGAACTAAGCAGTCACCAAGAGATTATCTCCCTCAAAATGCCAAAGAGCCAGACTGCATAAAATTGATCCTGTGCTGCTCCACATCCATGGTCCAGTTCTCTCTCCAAGAATGTAGGCATCAATAAAACAAACATCACATCCCTCTTCTAATGACCCAACCTTTAGGTTCTTTAGTTGCTTCTTGCTCAGCTCCTTGAGAACACCACAAGTCCCACTTGTCAGCATTCTCATCACCTTTGCCCTGGGTTTCCCGGTGAGGGAGTAGTGCTGACAGACGTAAAGCAAATTTAATGACTTGTATGGCTGAAATTCCAGTCAATAGTGCCAGAACTCATCCCAGTTTGCTCTCTCCAGCTTCTTTTTCAGAGAGAGTGCGGAACATGTCTCCAGATGAGATCAAAATCCCTCCCGAGCCTCCTGGCAGGTGTTCTAACCAATTGCAGGTTGGTATAACTCCACTTCATATTTTTTTTTTTAAGACTTGTAGTTCAGTGCATATTTGGGAGCCCTGCTCAGTAATTTTGCACAAAGCAAGGCTCCAGCATTAAAGCTGGGTTTTACCACACTGAGTTTATGAATGCACCATGCTAATGCTTTAGGCTTTACAGCAGTTCTAGTTTAGGAATCTCAAAGTAGCTTTAAGCTGTTTTCCAGCCTCTCTGGGTTACTTATGCTTTAAAACAGCTCTTGATCCCAACAGTGACACAGAAGCAATGTTTACTGTCAGGGCTGCTTTCCTCTTACCTCAGCAAATTCAGCTCCCTAGCAAAGAACAAATTGTTTTTCTATACAGCCTGAAATCCCCTAAACTGGAGTAGTTGAGGCAGCAATGCCCGGATTCCTTTTCCACCTACATGTCTCTGGATGGTAAACATTTAGAGGGAAGGCTGGTGGCCTAGAGGCAGCAAAAGAACACAAATGCATTTTTTCTCTGGTGCACACCCAAATAACAGCAGTGACCAAGTTTGCAATGACCTTGTGTTCTCCTCAGTGAGTATAAATGAAAGAGCAGGGACTGCTCAAGGGACAAGCTTCAGTTTTAACTCTGGTTTTATTTCTGCCCTGCAGAAATAAAAGTAAAGAATCACTCCTGGAGTGCTCTATAAAGTAGCTCCTAGCATGCAGTGGTGATTCAGACTGACTCACCATCCAGATGATGCTTTCTTCTCCACACACTGTACCTGGGCACACCCAAACCTCCTCTGGTGCTGTAGGAGGATTTTACTGTTCTGACATCAATGAAGTGGAGTGTGTTAGACCTGAGGAATGCACAGAGCTTGACAGGGCAGACAGAATAAAGCAGAATTTTTCCCCTTTGACAGCAGTTTAGTGTGTTACATCAAAGGGGAGCTTGTCCTCTCTTGGCAGGTAAAACCACATCTTAGAGCACTTTGAGCAAGGAGATGGGATTATTCCTTAGAAAGGCAGAATGTTCTGGGCTTTTCACTGTGGTTTGCTCTTTTGTCAAATTCTTCCACTGATAAACTGTATTTTGAACTCTGCCCAAGGGAGGATTTCTTACTGTAAAGCTGACTGAGTAGTTGCCCATCTGTGGACTTGGGGAACTTCATTTCTCCTCCATGGGGAGGGGATAAAAGGGAGCACCTATTCAATTATTCTCCCCCCAGATTCACTGTCTTACAGTTTGTTCCTTCAAACCTCACAATGTGTGTGCTGGACGTGGAGATTGTCATTTCCTCTTGCTGATTTTGTGACAACCTGATGAAAATTTATCTTACAGAAGTTTTTTTAAGGTTGTTGAGTTTCATATCAGCTCCTAACAATCCTCCTTTATTCAGGCTGCAGCAAGCCCTCAGACAATAGTCAGCTCTGTGTTTGACTGTCCAGAGAGGGAGACATGAAGTGACTTATCCAGAAGCAACAAAGGAAAATTGACTCAGCTTCTCCCATCCTGAAAGACTGAAGGCCCAGCCTCTGGTCTTGTACATGAGAAATTTGTCATAAAGAAAAAAATGACAGAAATTACTGAGGATATTTTAGCAGAACCACTTAGCTCTCTGATCTGTCTGAAAGCTCCTGCCTCTGCTGTCCCTTCACCATCACCCGAGCAAGAATACTTTTATGTACTTTCACCCACCTTGCTGAGGAAGGAAAAAAATCATGTTTGATTCAAAATCTTGTGGCCTTTTTGGAGAGCAGACTGCTTGACATCTGCAATCTGAGTCAGTTAAGTTGCCTTTGGCACAGGCTTGTGCCTTGTGGGTGATGTGCAAAGCGAAGCTGATTCCATCTGACTGGTCCCAAAGCAGGGATTTGTGAGCACATTGTTCCTCAGAGCATTTGGCTGCCAGTGGGCACCCCCAGCAATACCTGGTGATCACACTGGCTTTAGTTCTCCAGCAGAACTTGGCTCTGGCTCTGCCTGGGTAACAGATGAGCAGGAACTTTGCCCTGTGGGCACTGTAGCCCAGCTGCTGTTTCTCAGGTGCTCACCTGAGGCTGCAGGTGGGTGTTGGTGGTTGCTGTGAGTTGTGGGAGAACCTCTGGGTTTCAGAATTGGCTTCTCTGTGTCGTGGCTGTAAAGGGAAGCAGCAGAATGGGAAGGAGGAGGCTGTGCCTTATGTGCACTTTAACCACTAAAGCCTTCACTAAATGCAAAGATAATTCCTTCACCAATTAGACAGTTCATGAAGGTATTTCAGAAAAAGGACTTCAAGGAAAAAGTGTCTCCCAAGCAGCTTGGCCCTGGTGTAAAGGTGAAACCCTGGCTCCATTCAAGGAGGTCACTGTTGACTTCTTTGCACGTGTACAGTGGTCAGCTGGTGTGCTGCTCCTTTTCATCCTGGCTCACCCTATAATCTTTCTTCTTTAGGATAAAATTCAAAAGCTGTATGAGAGGAAAGTGAAAGAGGGCATGGATATGAACTACATCATCCAGAGGAAAAAGGAATTTCGAAATCCCAGGTAAGCCTCCATCTTTTCATGTGACCACAGCACCACAGAGTGAATTTGAAGAATTTTCTTCTTTGCTGGAGTTGTAGCAGAAGGATCCTGAACAGGAAGGACTACTGCTTACAAATTGTCTTTCTCAGTTTTGTGACTGGAACAGTAAAACTCCTCTGAGTTTGGTAAAGCAGCAGCAGGAGTTGGTGTGTTGGTTAGATTTTAAATGTGAAGGCTCAGGATGAAGTACTTTAGAGATGTGACTGTTCTGGAAGCTGGGGGATGTTTTGGGCAATAGGAAATACCGTGGATAATGGGATGGCACATCCATCATGGCAGGTGTAGCTTCCCAGGTTCTCCTTTCACTCTGTAGTGTGAAGAGCTGACAGCTTCTCTCTGTTGACTCATCTGAAACACTTCTGTTCCCTCCTACCTCCCTGGTTCTGGTCTGACCTCTTGCTTTTCCTTTGCAGCATCTACGAAAAGCTGATCCAGTTTTGTTCCATCGATGAACTCGGTACAAATTACCCGAAGGTGAGGGGCAGTGCTTCTGGCTGGAAAAGGAGTGGGTAAAGGTAACACAGGGGTGTGGAGTCTCACCTCAGGCATTCTAGAGCCTGCTTGCTTAGAGGTCCTGTAAGGCAACCTCAGGCTGAGCCTCTGCAGTGAAGTGAACATTTCTGTGGGGCACTGAGCTTCTGTGCCTCAACCTTTGCTACAATGATTCCGCACAAAAGCTGCTGAAGTGTGGAGGCCAGTGGAACTCCTTGAAGGGGGAAAGAAGCTGAGTAGCAGAAAAATGCATGACTTACCCCAGCATTCTTTTTGTTTCAAAGCTGTTTCTTCATTCACAACAGAACACAGCCCCATAAAAGAAGGTCTGATGGGATCTTTGTGTCACTGGGATACAGGAAGGAATCAGTGATGATTCTCATTGTCACCTCTGATTATCATCAGAGAACAGAAATACGTAAAACATTTTTGCACTGGGTTTTGTGTTCCTGTGGGAATAGGCCTAATCTGATTTATTTCTTTTTTTCAGGACATGTTTGATCCTCATGGCTGGTCAGAGGATTCATATTACGAGGCACTAGGTAATTCCAGGAAGTCTCTTTTATTGTCCTGGCTTAGGTCTTTGTGTTTGGTACTTAATTAACTGCTCTGGAGTCTTCACTTTCTGTATAAATGAGAAGTCATCACATGCTGCTCTTTAATGACTCCATTCTGGTTGGATGTGCCTGAATGTTATTGATGCTTCATCAGTTTGGAAAAGCTTTTAATTTAAATTGGTTCTGCAATGTTTTCGTCTCTCAAATCGTTAAATTAGAGCTGCAATGCTTTGATGAAAAAGCAGCAGTTGCTTTCATGGCAGTTTAATTTTTCTATATAGAATTTGAACCCTTTTTTTTTTTTTTATCATGGGAAGTGTGTGGATGAGAAGTATGGAATTTTACTTAGTTCTTAGTGCTTCACATTCTTCTGCTCTTTCTCAGCCAAAGCCCAGAAGATTGAGATGGACAAACTGGAGAAGGCCAAGAAGGAACGCACAAAGGTACCGACTCAAAACCTAAAGAGATGCAGATGCAGGGCTTTTGTTTCTTTCCCTGCTGAATTTCATTCTATTGCTTTGCTCTTTCTGTGCTAAAATTGCTTGTTTTATCCCAGGTCTCTCTTTTCTTCTTGCATTTTCCCAAACTGCACAGATCAAGTTATTTGTCCTTCCTTATAGGTCCATTTATAGGTTGTTTATTCCACTGGATTTCCTGCTGTTTTGTCAGTATTTTTAAATCAGAGTTCTAAAAATGGCATTCACTAAGTCAGATAGAGGCAAGATAATGAATAAGGAACAGCTTTTTCCTTAATTTATGATATTTTGCCTGGTGCCTAGCCTAGTTAAAGCTTAATTTCCTCACCATATCTCAGTGTGAGACAATATTTGCTTTCTGTTCTCCCTGATATTGCCTTGTTGCATCCAATTTCCAGAAAAGCTGAGCCTATTTTAACTTTGTGCATTTTGTGACAAGCCCAGTTATTCTTAGATATACCCCAAAAAGAACACAGGCTGTGGAAGAGATGTCATTGAACATGCTGAATGTTAGAGATTTGCCACCTGAGCTGCAGAAGGCTCCTTCCATCTCCAGCACACAGAGGGTTTTTTGTGCAGTGCATGCTGTGTCTTGCTGCTTGTTTTGGTTTCTTGCACAGTAGCCCAGGTATCTGATCATTCCCTTGCCCAGATCTGTGGTTCTGAGGCTGCAGTGCTGTTGGAGCTCTTGTTGCCAGGTTTCCTGCTGTGCTGCAGTCGCAATAAATTGTACAAGCAGGGACTTGCCTTGCATGTTCCTTAAAGCAAAAGGAATAAGAAATTCTAACTGTAAAAATACAGTGTTTAATGACCAGGATCTGTCCTGTCTGAGCTGTATCAAATCCTATGCCTGTACAATTGACAAACACATTTTTATTGTACCAGATTTAGGAGCTGGGTTGCTTAATTAATCCTTAATCCTTGTGGTCTGAAGTCTGTGTCTTCCTTCCCTCAGAGGCCAGTCCAGTGTCTTACATCACATTAAAGCTGTTTTAAAAAAAGATAGAGAGGTGCTGTGGATTAAAAAAACACTGTGTATCTTAACACTTCATTAATTTCTCTTCTACCCTTTCTCCCGTGTGTCTCTCCCTTCCCAGATCGAATTTGTGACTGGCACTAAAAAGGGTACAACAACAAGTGCTGCTTCCACAACCACCACAACATCCAGCACCACTGTGGGAGGTAAGGAATAGCTGTGAATGTTCCTCTTAAGGTGCAGTAATGCTGGGATCAATCCTTCCTGAGGGCTCCTTAATGATCCTGTAGGAAATGCAAGGGAGTGTTTCTTCAAGGGGTGTTGGACCAGCTTTCCTCTAGTCCCTTATTCCATGGCTGTCCTTCTGGAATGAAGGACTGGGGCCAGGTGGGGTACTGAAGAGACTTAACTGGTGGGTCAAGAAGCCTGCTGCTGTCTGTGGTTGTAGAGTATTCCTGGGACTGATAGATTTTGAGATTTGAAAACACTGGAAATCATTCTTCTGCCTTGGAAACTGAGGGAAATGGGGGAAAATACACTGGAGGCTGATGAGTGTGTCCAGTGCCTTTAGCTGAGCAAGTGGGATACGTGTGCTCTGTTGAAATCAAATCTGCTTTGGGGCAGGGGGTGATCCTGTCTCCCTCCTTTAGCTGGAGTTCAGGTCTGGAGTTCTACTCTGACTCCTGGTAGCCCAAGAGAAAAGTTGCCTTTCCTCCTCACCATTTTCTGCCAGCGTATCCAGTTAACATGAGGGGAAGCTGTCTAGTCAGGCAGTGGGATATTAAGGCTTGACAAGACAGGGTGTTAAGAGGGGACTGGTGACCTCTAACATGATGCTAATCCTTGTGTGCTTGGTTTAATCAAATTCACAGATGCCCAGAAGAGGAAGAGCAAGTGGGACTCTGCCATCCCCGTAACGACGATAGCTCAGCCCACCATCCTCACCACCACCGCAACCCTGCCAGGGGTTGTCACAGTGACAACCAGTGCCAGTGGCTCCAAAACCACGGTGATCTCAGCTGTGGGCACCATTGTGAAAAAGGCCAAGCAGTGACTGCCGTGCTGGGCCTGGACTCTTGGACTTGTTTGTCACTGAAGCCATTTTCCTCGGAAGGGAGGGGTGGCTTTCTCCTTTGGTAAAAGATGACAAGATTCGTTGAAGCAGCCCGCAGTTCCCCTTTGGAAGGCTGGGGGCAGGAGCAGGATGCCAGCTGTGTGCCCACAGGAATGGACCTCTGCCCACCATGCCTCTGCTTGCTGGGGAAAGAACCAGGTATCTGGAGCAGGAAGGTGGTATCTGGAGTCAGCTTGTAAAAGTTTGCTTATTAATTACTGCATTGGGGTTTTACCTACTTGCAAGTTTGGTTTAGGGGGAAAAAAAGAAAATAAATTCAAAGGGCAAGCAGTCAAGGACTGTCAGTGTTACCTCTGTGTGTTGCAGGTGGTGCTCCAGGGCTGCCTGCAGCCTGTGTAGGTGCCTCCCTCCACACCAGCTCAGTTCTGAGGGGGTTGAAGCAGAGACAAGCACTCAGTGTCCACGTCCAGATGTGTAGCAGAGACTTGGAGCAAACTACATCAGAGAGTGTAGGCTCACTCTTGTTCTAGCACTGACACCTGTACCCTGTGCTCTCTGTGTAGATCTTAGTGACCACGTGTGAAACTGTGGAACTCTTGAGGAAACTGTGCTGGAGCATCCTGTTACCATCTCACAGGGATGGAGATTTCTATGCAGAACCCTCAAGCTGTAGAGGTTTGATTTGTGAACTCACTTGCAATGAAAACACTTCCTTTGCCACAGAATGAGGTTGGACAGCAGATAAGCAGAGGAGAGTGTCTGATCCTGTTTGTGATGTTGTCCATCTTTGTTTTAGCTCGTGATGTTCTGTGAATGCACACATGGCAGTTACTGCTTGCTCCACTGTTGTGAAAAAGTATTTTCAGCTGAAAATTTTGTTGTATAAAAATGGAAAAGTCTTTAAAAAAAACCAACCCTGGTGTCATTGATGTGTCTGCATTTCTTTAGAGTTAATTTTTTACCCAGAGCCCGTTTGTCCTTGTGCATAAGCAGTGATAGAAGAGATGTTTCCCAGATCAGCAAAAGTGTAACTTTCTGAGAATTCAGTGGTTTGGGGTTGCTTTTTCTTTTTTTTTTCTCTCTTTTTTTTTTTCCTTTTTTTTTGTGTTCCTTTCAGTATTTTATGTGGCTTGTGTCACTCCTGATCAAGACTTTGCTTTATGGAGACTTAAGTTAGAAAAGAAATAACAGGTTGATATCTTGCTTGTTGATATCCTGGTTTCAGATAATTTTAAAACATGTTAAACACTTTGTCCTGCTAGTCATTTAAGCTTTAAAAAAAGCATCTGTGTATCCAGGAATGCTCATGGGAGATAAACCAGAGGACTGATGTGACTGTGGCATGGGAATCTGGGGACATGGTGGAATTGCTCTTTTTAAAGCAATAAAATATTGGAAGTCATGACAATAGTTAGATGGAAACATCTCTGTTAATTTACTTTGCATGGACTGCTGGCTTGATTCCTGCAGGCTTGTGAAGGTGCCTTAACTCCATCCCTGTCCTGTGGAGTAACAGCTCTGCCCTGACACTGTCACTGGGGTAAGAACAAACTGGGAGAGCCTGGTGAGACCACATTAATTAACCATTCTTACCAGTTAATCCCCTGATAAACTGGGCAACTGCTGGAGTTCTTGAGGTTGAATCCCTCTACAGAAGGTACTGAACATTGTTTAAATGTATCTTACTCATATCATTCATCCTGGCACCCCACTCCTTCCCCCTTCCATGTGCCCTCTTCCTCCTCGCCCTGCAGCATCCACAGGCATTCCAAACCTCTGGGTCACTTTGTGGATTTTAGGATCAGAGCTGAGAAGTGGTGGTTCAGCTCCTGCTTTGCTCTGGCAGGCAGGGAGTGACACTGTCCAGCATCTGGAGCGAGGGGGAAATGCTGATTTTCCCTCAAATGGGGATTTGATGCTGCTGTATGAGGAGAAATCCTTCCGAGCTCTGCTGAGCAGGGTTGCCATGAGCCCCCTGGAGCAGCAGTTTCCAGACTCCTGTAATAACAGCTCCTGTGAGAGTCCTGCAGGGCTGGGCTGTGCTCTGGCAGTTCCCTCCTGAGCTCCCAGGAGTCGGTGTTTGCTGTCTGCAGTGGAGAAAGCAGCCTGAAACAGGTGTGGTTTGGGTTTTTTCCCCCCCCAAAAAAGCTGGAGTGAGGATACCAACCCCTGTATAACAAACTTGGAGCCAGTAACTCACTGCTCTTGTTTGTCTTGCATGTTGTATTGGAGCTAACAGATGGACACTCCGGTTGGAAACTGCAGCTCTGAGGGAAAAGCCTTTTTGCCAGCTCTGAAAATGGGATTGGACAGGTTGGTGATTTGCACTGGGCTGTGCTCAGCAGTGCCCCAGAGAAGCTGGAGGGAACATGAGGCACACAATGAGGCAAGACACCACCTGAGGGAAAAAGATCCTTCCTGGCCTGGGAACCATGGCCTGAAGCCCTCAGACGGAGTTTGGACTGGTTTGCTTGGGAGCTCTGGCTGTGAGAGCCCTGATGAGGCTGGGGGGAACTGCTGAGGGTGTCAGTGCCTGTTAAACAGCCCTCAGAGGCTCCAGCTGTGCCCCAGCTGTGCCCTGAGGCAAACTCAGAGCTGGCACAGAGAAAAGTTCCTTGTGCTGCTGCAGCAGTGACGGCTCAGGCTGCACTTGTGACTCCAAAAGCTGGAGATGCTCGTTCTTGCCTCTCCCTCCAAAGCGATGCTGACCCTACCCAGCAGAGTAAAACCAGTCCCATTTTCATCATTCCTTAATCCAACAATTGCAATCTCTGCTCCTTGAGCACCACAGGGCTTCTCTCTGCCTATCTCCTTCCCAAACAGGGGTGTCTCGTAGCTCAAGGAGCTTTGTTTCAGCTGAAACTCCGCGTTCAAGGCTGTGTCTTTGCCTCAGCAGAGGCAGGAGAGCTGCAGTAATGAAGTTATCCTTGGCAGAGTTGGTTCTACTCTCCCTCCCCTTCTGAAGTCTTTTCTTCCATCTCCATGCCCCGAGGTGTTGATTTTCTCTCCTATTTGCTTGTTGTGCTTCAGAGATCTGCCCTCCTTTGATGCTGGTGTGGGAAGGGATTTTGTGTGTTCAGGACTCGCTTTTATTTTCTGTCTCACTGGGAGCAGGTGGGGAGGGCAGCCCTTGCCAGCCCCACCTCAAACCGTGGAATGGGAGCACCTGAAGCTATGTTTGAGTTGGATTGCTGCTGCACTGTCTGGTTCAGGAGAGTTATGCACTGAGATGAACAAAAAAATGAAAGAAAGTCTTCCTTTGCCAAGGCTTTGGGCCGTGCCAGGGCTTTGCTGATGACAGCTCCAGCAGTGAGGGGGGTGATGGCTGCAGCCAACACCTGCACAAGCTCCTTTCCAGCTCCTCACCATTGCAGGAGAGAAGTAAGCTCCTGTGAAGCCCCTCAGACAGGTGCTGTGCCCAGAGAGTCATCAAAGGGTATGAGCTGCTCATTCCTGGGGAATGAGGTGAGCCCAGGAAAGCCCAGAGTTGGTCCCTGCAGGGAATCACAGCCTGGGTGAGGCTGGAAGGGACTGCAGTGGCCCAACCTCCCTGCTCAAGCAGGGTTTTTCCTGGAGCACTTGGCACAGGGTTTGTGTCCAGACAGTTCTGGAATATCTCCAGAGAGGGAGTGAGAAATGCAAATCTTAGCAGTGCTCCTCCAGATGGTCTAATGTTAAATGTTCAGATAAAGAAATTGCTGTGGAGCCTCAAGACCCCCATCAAGAAAAGGCAACAAACTTCCACCAAAGTCTCCTCTTCCCTTTGGGGGGAACATTTACCTCAGCACATTGCTGCCTGGCTTTTACAGAGCAGTTTTCCACCTCTGAGCCTCCCCTGCGCCGCTGTTCCTCTGACTGTTTATATTCCACTTCCTTCCTTTTGTTCTAAGCGAGAACCATGGACACCAATGACTTCCAATAGTTGGGCTTTGTTTATTTGAAGCTTGTCTTTGGCTGGGCCGGGCTCGTGCTCTGTGTTGCCAGTAAACAGCAGAGCTCTGCGATTCCTCAAGGAGAGATTTTGCCTTTTTGCATAGAAGACAATGGAGTGTGCTCAGCCCCTGGCAGCTGGGTGAGGTGCTGATGCATCCCTGGAAGGCCCTGCTGGCTCCAGATGGGTGATAGGATTGTCCCAGGCTCAAGCTGCACCCTGGATCCTTTACTGATGTTTTCCTCTGGTGTTGTTTCTGTGTCCCACAGAACTGCTGCCCTGTTCATCAGGGATGTTCATCAGAGAGATTTTCCTCTAGGAACACGTTCGTGACAAGGAAACAGTGCAGTTAATGCTGCCTTGGGGGAAAGGCTGAGGGAGAGAATATGCCAGGATTTCATCTGGCACTTTTAATTGAACAGGGAATTATATTAAGCATCATTTAGTGCCATTAATCATCTGCACGTTAATGTACATTAATAATACATTATTACACATTCCTTTCATTTAAGCCACATAGCAGGATATTGTCGCTACAGTGTGCAGTGATGGGATTAAATGTTTGTTTTTCTTTTAGTAATGTGTGTTGTTACAGAATTTTAAAAGGGGATGAATGTGCCCCAGCAGCAGGATTTTGGCTGTAACTGTGCAATAAAGACTTAGAAAAAGCCCCAAAGCTGTCTCCAGGCATGCTGTGGTGGCAGGACAGAAAGAAGAAAGGCTCTGTTGCAAGCTGGCGTGGCATTAAAAAAAGAAGAAAATAATTAACCCTGAAATCACTTGTAATTATCACTAATTGGCACTCGGACTGGTAGTCTCAGCAGAGAGAGCAATAATTTCATGTGAGCTACAAAATTGTTTTCCCTCCTAGGGCAAAAAGTTCTAGGCCACGTTGCCACCGCAGAAAATCACTGATTTATAAATCCAAGATTCACCACAAACGTGGCTGTGAGGTGTGGTGGAGCCACCTGCACTGAAATCTGCTGACCCTGCCTCTGAAATCCCTGTCCTCTGCTCTTAAAAACAGCACATTTGTGTGGCAAAACCCCATCCAGCAGGCAGGGAGAGCACAGTATGGAATCAAGGCAAGAACTGGAGTTCACCAGGTGTTTTTCCCTAGTGGAAGTAATTTGGAGAAACTGCCTGAAAGACAACTCATAAAACAACCTTTATTTTGTCTCCTGTCCCAGCTCTCATGTTACAGTCACTGTCTTGATGTGTTAAAAAAAAAACCAAAAAAAAAAAAACCCAAAACAAACCTCCTTCATTTTCAGGACTTTTGTTTAACTCTAGGAAATCACATCTCCAAAAGGGCTGGGGTTGCCAAGTCATGTGTTGGGAAACTCGGAAATGCCAGATTTAAACTGCCCGGGCCATCTTCCCCTGCACTCCTGCCTGTTTCCCATTTGCTGTAGTTTTTAATGGCACAAGCACATCCTCCTTTATCCCGGGGCTAAGGAAGCTTGCATATATTAACTTGAGCTTCCTAATTTCTTGTAGTGAAAGGAACCCTACTCCTCACCTTTCGATCAGTGAGCAGCAGCCTTTGTAATGCCACGTTGATAGTGAGGAGGGCAAAAGTGCCCTGCTCATAATTTTAATCTCCAAGCCAGGCAGGAAATGTGCCATTTTTTCATCTGGCTGTTGCTATTGTTTGTTTTGAAGCTCAGAGGATGAAGTTTTCCTTGTGAAGGTCTACCAGGGAGCTGAAATGCAGCCTTTGCCATTGCATCTGCTCCAGGCTGTGTGTGCTCCACTCTGTGGAAAGTGAGTGGTTCTGAGCCGTGACCAACCCCAGACTCGAAAGCAAAAGGCTGTTGTGGACAGAAAAACCATCTCACCTGCACTCCAAACCCTGCTCTGCTGCTCATTGGACTGGGGAAAGGATTTGGGATCCGGCTCAGCAGAAGGACTGGAGTCAGCTGTGGGATTGCTGCTCGTGTCAGCCCCGGGCCATGGTGGGGTGCAGGTACGGATGGGTCTCGTTCACGGTGCTACAAGGGGTTGCTCTGACTCTGGAGGCGGATTTAGTGCAGGTGAGGAGTGCTCGGCCGTGTCCGTGCCCCGGATAACGCAGGATGCAGATCCACGGGCTGGGCACCGCGGCTGGGCTCGGCATCCGCGGCTTGTCGGGGCAGGAATTTCCCTGATACTTCAGCAGGAGTTCCCTGAGCTCCGAGGGTGACACCCAGCCGTGCCAGGGGGAGATTCGGAGGAGAAAGCCCTGGCCCGGGAGGGCGGGGAGCTCCCTCAGCTCTGCCCTGAGCAGGCAGGTGAAGCCGAGCAGCCCCTCCAGGCTTCCCTCGGCCCTGCCCTGTTCCTGTGGGATGGTGCCGGGGAGGGAGGGAGGGTCCAGAGGGCTGTGCCTGCCCCGCCAGGTGTGCGAGGGAGCGACGAATGCCAGCCCTGCGTCACGGGCACCCCCTCCTCCCTCCCAGCTGCGATAAAACTTCTCCTCACCTGCGATCCGATCTCATTTACCGCAGCTCGCACCTTTCCTCGCTGCCAGCCCTCGGGAGGGCGAGGCGGCAGCGCGGGGAGCGAGAACAAAGTGGATTTTTGACTTGGAGGGGACAGGGAGCCGCCGGGAGTTATGTGGGATCGCGGGCTGGCTGCACTCCCCGCCGCACCGGGACTTGACGTTTAACCGGAAAGAGAAAAGGGACACAAAATAGAGAGCAGGGAGAAAGAAGAAAAAAAAAAAATAAGGAAAGAAAAGTTCAAAGCTGGAAATCAAGTTGCAGCAGCGAAGCAGCACGTTCCCCCTCTGCCTTCGGAAGAATTTCTTGGCTTGCTGTGTGGGTGCCTGTTATTCGGGCTGCGGCAGAGGATTTGGACTCTGAGTCAGACCCAGCGCTAATGAGGTTTGTGGAATTAATTCATCTGTGCTCTGTGGCGTCCAGCTCGCTTGAACTTTGCTGCGTTGATGGAGCGGGCGGTGAATTAATGCGCGGGCAGGTGGACACGGAGCGCGGGGCTCAGCCCCTGCCCGCCTGCTCCCTCTGGGCTTTTCCTGGTTTTTGGCTGCCGGGCACCGTCCGGTGCCTCCGGGCTGGCTGGAAAGGCATCGCTCGGGATCGAGCAGGGCTTTGGGGGCCGCACGGGTCCGGGTTTGTGTCCGCAGGTATTTGGGTGGGGGTCAGGGAGCGGTGCGGGGCTGCCGTGGAGGGCACTGCGGAGCAGAGCCTTTGGGGACAGCCGTGGAGGCTTCAGGGGCTGCCCTGTCCCTCAGCCCGGTTCCAGGGGGGGAAAGGCTGTTGTGCCTCGGAGCTGGCGCCCGGGGAAAGCTGTCACGGGTGAAAGTGGGCAAGGTCAGCCGGGCTGTGGGCTCCGAGCCGCGGAGCCCTCGGGAGTTGTTCTCCAGCCCTGGCGGCTGCCCCTGCAAGGGAGGAGGAGGGATTCCCGGAGGAAAAGGCCAGGAGAGAGTGAGGGGTTCAGGGTGGGCTTTGCTGAACTGCAGGGTCTGGGGTATTTGCAAGCTGGTGGATCTGAAATGGACAGGGAACAGGACAGGAGGATTGGCGAGAGGGGCTGACAGGCGTGGGTTAGGTGGGGGAAAAGGGGGATGAGGAGCACCCATGGAGGGAAAGGAGGGAAAAAGTGTCTTGTGGGGCCAAAGGAACAGAGAAAGTGGTAGGAAGAGCACATGGAGGGAACCGGAGGGTTCCGGGGCTGTGCTGGCCTTTGGGCAGTGCCATTCCTGCCTCTGCTCCTTGGGGTCCCTCTGCCCGGGGGCAGCGGGAGGAGGTGGTAATGGTACCACCAGCCACCAGCCCTTCACTGCACGGGGGGTTTGGCCACAAAGCAGCTGCCTGTGGATGCCTGGGCTGAGTCCTGCTGTGTTTTGTCCCTGGCTGGAGGGTGCTGGGGGCCATGTCTGGGGTCTGCAGCTCAACCTGGAGCTGAAAACAACAAATGGAGACACTCACATGGAGTGAGTGCAGGAACACACCTGGGGAAGGAGGGGAAATGAATGGAGAAGGCAAACAAAACAAGATCAGTACGATTTTGTGTGTAAGTGATGATTTGATTTGTGGGTCGAGCTTTTGGTAGTTTTGGGGAGTTTGGCTTGATAATTCCCAAGTTTTGGAGCGTGGTCCCAGCAGCTCTGTGCCACCACGTGTGCAGGGGAGAGAACATGAGCTGTGTCCCTGATCCCCTGGGCTGTGGCTGCACTGCCCATCCTCAGCACACACGGACACGTGCGTGGTCCTTGATGCTATGGACCAGGGTCAGTCACTGCACGGCCCCACACAGCTCCCCGCGGCTGCAGCCACGAAAAGAGCAATTCCCACCCAAGAGAGGAAAGGCTGTTCTTGGGAACTCATTGCTTGAGCATCTCCCTCACTTTCCTGCTCCCCTGTCCCAGGCTGCCGTGTGTCTCCCAGCTGGGACCAGGCTCCTGCTGTTGCTTTGTGGCTCATCACAACCTGCTCCCTCTCCCCCATCTGCCATTCCAGCCCTGTCCTCTGTCCCTTTGCATCAGTTTGTTTGGAGCACTGCCTGGATTTTGGGGCATGGGGCAGCCAGCCCCTCCAGACTCAGGGGCTCTTGGTGTATTGCTGGAGCAGGTTTGTTGGCCGTGCTGAGGGGCAGAGCAAAGGCTGGGAGAGCAAGAGGAGACCAGGAGGAAATGCTGGAGCAGGTCTGGGAAGTGGCAAGAAGTTTATGTGCAGCCAGGAGCTGCTCTGCCCTTCTCCTCGTTTTTGCACAACTGAACAGATTTTGTTGTTGTTGTCATGAAAACGCAACCAAATCCTGCAGCTTTTCTGAAGTGAAAGTGGCATTTTCCCTTGCAGAGGACACTTCTGAAAGTAAGGGGTGGCCACTCCCATATTTTTGCACGGATATTGCAGGCTGCATTCCTGCAGTGGCCATGCTCCGTGCCACCAGCACCCGGCCTGCTGGCATCTGTCCAGCAAAACCCTTGAAGACTGGTGGCTCACAGGGCAACAGGACGTTAATATTGAGCAGGATTTTATGGCCCTTTATCTCAGCACTTGAAAAGACATGATAGCACTTTACGAGCCCAGGGTGTGTCCCTCTGTTCCTAGGAAAAAGGTGACTTTTTCCTGGCTGGTGATTAAAGGAAGAGGCATTGCCCTCTGGTGAGCTGAGCAGTCTGTCCCATACTCAGTCCTTTCCTTGTGGCCGTGCCATGGTGGGAGATGGGATTTGCTGAGTGCTCAGCTGATGTTTCCAGCTGTGTTTTCCTTCCAGGGGCTCTGAGGATTCCTTCCCTACCCTTGCATCCCACCTCTAATTGGTGCCTCCCCACATCTCCATAGCGCTGTCCTGGGCTGGGGCAGAGCAAGGGAAAAGGGATTTTCCTGGCTTCAAAATCCACCTGTGTTGGGAGCAGGGGACACAATATCTGCCAGCGAGTGCTGGTGTGAGGGCTGTCACTGAAGGAGGTCACTGGCACGTCCAGGATGAGGAATGCTGGCCCTGCAACCGGACCTGGGGGCACAGGGACCACCCGAAGCCAAACCTGGGGACACTCAGGGAAGCAGAGGAGTTCCCTCGGTCAATTGGTACCTTCTACCCATAAGAAAAGCAGCTCCTTGGCAAAACAGCACATGGGCCACAGGTGCTGAGGAACAGCAAAGCTTCCTGGGGTTTCCCCACTTCCCTGTTTCTCACCTTTGAGCCCCTGGGCATTAATGACCGTGATAATTCCTCTGGGCACAGCCCTCGGGATGAACGAGGTGCCAGTGTCCTGTCAGCTGCTGCCCGTGGACCCGGTGACTCCCCGGGAGCCACCACGGGAGATGTCCTGTGTTTTGTCCTTGGCTGAGCCCTGTGTCACAGCGTTGCTGCATTCAGTGGATTCCACTGGCTGCACAGGCCAAGCGTGAGCTGCTGCTCTTGGGTCAGGCTGGGTTTTCCCAGGGATGTCCCTGCAGCCCAGGCCAGGCTGCAGTGGCTGAGTCTCCAGGTGACTGCTCTGTGTGTCACTCAGGCAACTCGGACATTGTTACTGCACGCAGCAACTTTTCCTGTTTTCAGTGGTTTTCACATTAATTTCATTTTAGAGTCATGGCTGACACAGCAAGAATTGTAATTCAGTTGTAAGACAACTCATTCACATTTTGTATTTCACAATTGCATCTAGGAGATGCTTTAATGATATCTTTACACTGTTGTTTTTTCCTTGACTGCTCTCACTTGGGTGCAAGGATGAACCTCTGGCACAGCAGCTGCAGAACTCGAGTTCCAGCTTTGTGCCTTTTATTTACCACATCCAAATGCTGACTTCTGGATGGCACTGAGTTTTCTCAGTCACGTGTGGTGCAGGGAGAATGGTTCTCTCTGTTTAGGATTTGACCTCTGTGTCCATCAAGGGGTCCTGCTGCCCTGGACAGGACAAAGGGGAGCTGCCAGGCTCTCAAACCCCTGGATTCATTCAACAGCTCCAAAACTCCAACCGTGGCATTTCCCAAGGCCTCACCCTCTCTTTATTGTTGGCTTGACCATCCTGGAAACTCTTAGTGTGATAGGAAATAGCTGAAGGGAGGGGTCAGTGTTGCTTTTGGGGAGAGATGTGGACAGTCACTTTGTTTTCCTCCATTTTTTTTTCCCTAACGTGCCAGGAAAAGCAATGTCTTGGCCTGGCCAGTGCTCACACGTGTGGATGGTGCTGGGCTCTGGCCAGGAGCCTCCTGTGCTCCAGCTGCCTGCACCAACCCCTGATGCTGAGCTCCAGGCACAGGGGTGGCATTGCTGGGAATTTAGAGCCTGTTGCAGATGCCTGAGCAGAGGACAAACCATCCTTGGCTTTGCTTTTGTGCCCTGCAGAGCTCAGCAGTTGCTGAGTGAGGGCTGTCCCACCCTGGGGGGCTGGGAAGGGGCTCTGTGGGAGCTGCTCTGCTCTGTCCAGGTCCGTTTCCATCTCTTGGCTCTCTGCAATGTAGCAATGCCTTCGTTTCAGGAGGAAGAGGATGATTGTGCTGCCGGGGGCGTGTGCCAGGCTGCTCCTCCTGTCCCTGCTCTGCGCCACCGGCCTCTGCCAATGGAGCAAAAGTGAGTGGAGCTGTGGTGGCTCTGTCTGCCACCTCCCCCAGGGACTGTGTGTACCTGTCCTGTTCTGGGCTGCAGAAACACTCATCCTCATGTGGAGAACACCTGCTGTGTCCTTTTCCTGCTGTTTTCCATCTCCCCAGCTTTCGGGGACCTCCCTTGCTACCCCGCTGCTGTTTTGCAGCCAGTTTCCAGTAACCAGGCAAAACCCCCATCTCTCCATGGGATCAGCCTTTCTCACACCCTCCCACAGCTCACTTTGTTTCCCCCATCCCTGCTGCCCCGATCTTTCCTGGCAGACAACCGCTGCGTGCTGTCCCGGGCAAAGAGCTGCACCGAGTGCATCCGTGTGGATAAGGACTGCTCCTTCTGCACCGACGAGGTGAGAGCTCGCAGGGCAGCCTGGGCTCCCCTTCCCACCCTGCTGATGGGGGATCCCACCACCCTCAGTGGGAGAGGAGCACAGGAGCAGGGGCAGCTTCTGGATCCAGCTTCTCTTCCAGATGGATTCCCTTTTGGTGTGCATTTCTTTTGGGTGTGGAAAATGGGGAGGGAGGGGAGTGCAAAATTGCAGCAATACAGGGGTCTATCAGAAAATGTCAGTGCACCAGAAACTGTGTGTGCAAGGGGATGAGGTTGAGTTTTATCCCACAAAACCCAGTAACTCACTGACAGTCGCATTTCAGCCGGTGGTTCTGTGCGAGACTCGCCCCCGTCTCTCTGCCCCACTCCCGAAGGCTCATGATGCTCTGGGCACAGGACCCCGCTTCCTGCCCTGTGTATCTCCCCCTTTCTCAGGGGACCTGGTGCTTTCTGTGGCTCTGATGCTGTTCCTGCTCCCTGGCAGAGCTTTGAGGAGCCGCGCTGTGACCTGCGGGAGAACCTGCTGCGCTCGGGCTGCGGCGAGGCCAGCATCGTGTACACGCTGGGAGAGATGAGGACGCTGAAGGTGCGTGCTGGGGACACAGCCCGTGCTCAGCCTCTCCTGAGGGGTCCTTCATGTCCTCCGTCCTTCTCTAGGCTCCTCAGCAGGAAAAATACAAATCCCAGATGGCTGTTTCTGTAGGGTCTACTAAAAAAAGCGATGCCTTTGCTGGCTGGTGGAGCTGTGGGCCACTGCTCCTGATCCGGGCTGGGGTGACTTTGCAGGCAAAGCAGATGTGACCAGAATGCTCACATCCCTCTGGAGGAGGTGCCTGGCTGGACACGAGTGGGTGTGGGGGAGGCTGTTGGAGGAAGGGGAGCCTGCTCATCCCTGCCTTTGTCCTTCCCGCACATCTCCCTGCCCCTTGCCTCCTCCTCTGTCACCCACGCTGGAGATGGAGTCCATCCCCTCCACGTCACTCTCCTTCACAGAATTCCAGCATCAACACGTCCCTGCAGAGGACCCAGGTGTCCCCCCAGGCCATGTACATGCGGCTGCGGGCGGGGGAGGAGATGAGCTTCGACATGGATGTCTTCCAGCCCAAGGAGAGCCCCGTGGATCTCTACATCCTCATGGACTTCTCCTACTCCATGTCTGACGATCTGGACAACCTCAAAAGCATGGGGCATAACCTAGGCAAGGGCAGAGCTGGGAGAAGAGGGGAGCCTGCTGCTGTGCTGAGAATGCAGCTAGCAATGGGCTAGCAATATCTGTTTTAATTAGAGCTTCTCATTGTCACTGCTCTGTGCAGCCCTGTGTGGGGATCTGGGCTCTCTGGTCCTGCAGGGATCCTCACATGCTCTCCCAGCCTGGCTGGTGCCCCTCAGAGCTGGTCTGTGCTGGGCCTTTGGCATCTTGAACCTGCTGGGAGCACCAGTTTTCGGGCTGCCAAAGGGGGTGCAGGTTTCTGCCCTATAAAAGCCCAAAGATCTTAAAAGATGAGAGTTTAGGAATCTGAGAACTGACCAGCAGAGAAGATGCCCACAAAAGGACTTCTTTCCCTGGAGCAGGGAGCTCACAGGCATCTCTTTATTGATGTGTCTCCCCCTTCCTTTCCTCTCCTCCCAGCGGACTTCCTGCAAGCCCTGACTTCCAATTACACCATCGGATTCGGCAAGTTTGTGGACAAAGTCTCATCCCCTCAGACAGACATGAGACCTGAAAAGTGAGTGAGCCCCGTGGGTCGCTGAGGTGGGAGTAGAGGGAGGGGAAAGTGCCTTCTGTTTCTCTGTGGCTTTCAGTGTCAGCGGTGTGAGATCCTCCATCCAGCTCTCTACCTTCACTGCCAGTGTCTTCCCTGGTCTCCCCACCCCTCAGGGCTGTGACAATGCCAGCAGCGTCATCCTCTGCTTTCAGACCTCCCCTGCTCTGCCACAACAGATGGCACCTCTTGTTTTCTCCTCCATCTCTGCCCTCATCCCTTCTCCCTCTCAGTGCTGGTGGCTGAGCTGCTCAGCTCCATGACTTCCCTTGGGGGACTCTCCCCACATTTCCTCTCCTTGCACCCCAGCATCCTTTGGCTCCTGCCCCACACGAGACCCCCGCTTCCCTCTCTCCCAGGCTGCGTGAGCCCTGGCACAACGCCGACTCCCCGTTCTCCTTCAAGAACGTCATCCGCCTGACCAGCAACATCAACCACTTCAGCCAGGAGCTCAGCAAGGAGCGCATCTCCGGCAACCTGGACGCCCCCGAGGGCGGCTTCGATGCCATCCTGCAGACAGCTGTCTGCAAGGTGAGGGTGGCCAGGGCTGCGTTTTTACTTCCTGATGCCCACTGATGAGCAGAAGAGCCCCACACTGGGCAGCTGACAGGGCAGCCGGGGAGCCCCAGTTCAGCTGCAGTTGGTTCTTGCCCTCCCAGCCACACACTCAGTGCCAAGCTGGTTTGCATTCCTCATTTTCCCTAAGCCTTAGAATAGGTGTCCTGGTGTTTGATGCCCAGCACAGGAGCTGTGTGTGCTCTTTGCTCTGTCCCCCTCTGTGCCTGCGGTGATGAAACTCTGCTCTCTGGAAGAGATCCCACTTGGGCTTGGCTGAGGGCTGAGCACAGCTCCAGACACGTCCAGGGACGCGTGGGCTTGCCCCCTGTACACACATGAGCCTGGCACCGAGCTGCTGGGCAGGAGGCATCCCTCGCTTTTGGGGTGTGGATGGGTGCTGGGATTCCTGGGGACACGCGGCTGGCTGTGCCCGCTGCCAGGTGCGGGCGGTGCTTTGTCCCTTGGGTATTCCAGCTCCTGGCAGTGCTGGCTTGCCAAGGCTGCGAGTGCTGTGCGGGGCTTTGGGAGGCACAGAGATAAAGGTTCCTTCTCCCGCTCCCTGGCTGCAGGATAAGATTGGCTGGAGAAAGGACAGCACTCACCTGCTCGTGTTCTCCACCGAGTCTGCCTTTCACTATGAAGCTGACGGTACCAACGTCCTGGCAGGGATCCTGGCGAGGAACGATGAGCAGTGCCACCTGGACAGCCACGGCACCTACGTGTACGACACCAAGCAGGACTATCCTTCAGTGCCCACCCTCGTGCGCCTCTTGGGCCAGCACAACATCATCCCCATCTTTGCTGTCACCAACCATTCCTACAGCTACTACGAGGTGAGGAGACCACGGCAGTGATAACACCTGGGATTACTTTTCCTCCAGGACCTCTGCCTCAGCTCAGCTGTGAGGAGAAAGTGTTCTCACACATCCTAAACCAACACCTTGGTATTTGGGAGGGTGCCACACTGTGCTGGGAGGCTGCTCTGGGTTGTGGGAGGTCTCAGGGTGTATTACTGGGTGCTGGAATCAAGGCTCCTAGAGGTCTCCCTGTGCTGGTTTCTGCTTCTTGTAAAGCACTGGAGGTACAGAGCTGGACAGTAATTTAGGTTGGAAGGGACATTTGGAGGTCTCTGGTCCAAGTCCTGCTCAAAGCAGAGCCCACTCCTGTGACAGAGGAGAGTTCTCAAGACCTTGGCTCAGGGAGCTCCTGTCTCTCTGCAGAAGCTGCACAAGTATTTCCCCATCTCCGAGATCGGGGTGCTCCAGGAAGACTCCTCCAACATTGTGGAGCTGCTCCGCACAGCCTTTGAGGTGAGGGTGCTCTCTGGAGCTCCACTCTGGCTCCCAGGGAGGGCAGAGGGTGGGCCCCTCCTGGGCAGGAGAGCAGGCAGAAGGCAGGATGGGTTCCCTCTGGAGCAGGCCTCGGGGTGCTCACAGGGTGCTGCCGAAAACCAACGTTGTGTTCGTCCTCTGCCACCCAGCGCATCCGCTCCAAGATGGACATCCGGGCTGACTTCACCCCCAGAGCCCTGAAGACAGAGTTCACCTCCTCGTTGTTTGAAAAGACAGAATCTGGCTCCTTCCACATCACCCGTGGAAAAGTGGTAAGTCCTGGGACGGCGGCGGAGGGGAGGCACGTGTGAGGGGATGAGCTCTCTGTGTCCAGCTGGGCTGTGGTCCAGGCTCATCCCTGCAGTGTGTGCCTCCCTGCAGAGCAAGTTCCACATGCACGTGAAGGCTCTGGAGTACGTTGGTGGGCAGCACGTCTGCAGCCTGCCCGAGAAGGACCGGCAGGGAGTCATCCACGTCAAACCCACGTCCCTGAGCGACAGCCTCACAGTGTCCGCTGCTGTCATCTGCGACGTGTGTCCCTGTGAGCAGGTGGGGTGATGCACAGAGGTGTCCTCCTGGCCAGACTGGGGTGGGAATGTGTTGGCTGACGCGTGTGGGTCCTGCTCGACCTCTCAGCGAGGCTCAGCCTGCCCAAGATCTCCATCACTGCCCGGGTGTGATGTCCTATGGCACAGCTTGGTCTTCAGGGCAAAACTCTGCCCTTGGATCTGCCCTTCTGGTTCCTGAAATGATCTTGGGGGCAGCTGGGCCTGTTCAGCAACAACACCTCTTCTCTCTTCACTTCCAGCAACAAGAGTTGGACTCGCCCAAGTGTGGTTTCCACGGGAACTTTGTGTGCGGACAGTGCATCTGCCACCCGGGCTGGTAAGGACCGTGGCCAGAGCCACACCCCTGCCAGGACCCCTGCTGTGTCCGGGACCCCACGGCGACACCCGTTCATGCCCTGGGCATCCTGCCCAGCCCCTGCTGTGCTGCGCTCTGCTCTCGCCTCTCTCAGCTCCGTCTCTGTCCCCAGGCGAGGGGACACGTGCGACTGCTCCCCGGCCTCATCCTCCAACAACGAAGCCTGCATCCGTCCCGGGGACACGGAGCCGTGCTCGGGGCGGGGCGAGTGCCTGTGCGGGAAGTGCCAGTGCTACTCCGAGGACCAGACCCTGCGCTTCGACGGCTCCTTCTGCGAGTTCGACGTCCTGCAGTGCTCGCGCACCTCTGGCTTCCTCTGCAACGGTGAGAGCACCCGCAGAGCCCCCGAGGCGGGGGATGTGCTGCGCCTGGTGGCACAGACAGGGTGTCCTGGGCTGGTGGCACTGGCACGGGGGGTTGGGTGACCGGTGATGCCTGCTGGACTCTGCGCTCGCAGGGCAGGGAGGAGCCGTGGAGTCAGAGAATGCGGGGGAGGCACAGACGGGGCTGGGGGAGGCACAGACGGGGCTGGGGGAGGTACAGATGGGGCTGGGGGAGTGGCGCAGCCCTGGAGCCCAGGTATAATCCCTGCTCTCACCGCAGATCGCGGCCGCTGCTCCAGGGGCGCCTGCGTGTGCGAGAGCGGCTGGGAGGGGCCGGGCTGTGAGTGCCCCACGAGCAACGACACCTGCATCGACAGCCGAGGGGTAGGTCCTGCTCCAGGCAGGGCTGGAATTCCCAGTGCGGGAATCTCTGGGGCACTGAGGTGCCTTGCTGGCTCCCAGCACCGCTCTCAGGTTGTCACCTCTTCTCTCCCAGGGCATTTGCAACAACCACGGGAGGTGTGAATGTGGCAGGTGCATCTGTGACATGGCTTCGCTGTACACCAGCTCCACCTGTGAAATCAGCTACTCCCTGGTGAGTCCCTCCGGGTTTGTCACTTATTCCCAGCAGAGCCTCCGGGGAAGAAAGGCAAAGCAGAGATGAAGGCACATCTCAGTCAGGAACAAAATCCTGCCTGTAGCCAAGGAGGGGCTGGCGTGGGAGCTGTGCTGTAGCCACAGGCTTTCTTTGGTCTCCTGTTCACCAGCTGCTGAGAGTCTGTGTTCATCTGCATCCTGGTGATGGACAGAGGTTTGAGGCTCAGCTTCTGGCTTGTTATGATTTGCCTCAAGATGGGGAAAAAACTCATTTGATAGAATCACAGACTGGGTTGGATTGGAAGGGACCTTAAAACTTATCTCATTCCAACTCCCCTGCTGTGGTGCCGTGCCACCTTCCACCTTCCCTGATCAGGTTGCTCAGGGCCCCACCTAACCTGGCCTTAAACACATTTGATTTTCCCCATTAACCAACATGGGCTAATCCCATAGTGGAGATGGAGAAAGTTGTTTTGATCATGTTTTGGAAAGCCACTGAAACCCTTGGAGAAGATCTAACTGCTGCCCCAATGCCAGCTGTTGGTATAAGAGATTTTGGAGCAAACTGGGCTATAAATTCTTCATTAGCTGCTTGTTCTCAGTGACTTCTCTTTTTGACCTGGACCTTGCCCTGACTCTGGGGTGAGGAGCTGCCTCCCCAGCTCTGCCTTTCAGTCCTGCCTCGCTGCTGGGGGTGTCCCTGACCATCCCACCCCCCCTCTGCCCAGGGCTTCCAGGCTGTGTGTGAGAGCATCCGGGACTGTGTCCGCTGCCAGACCTGGGGGACAGGCAACCTGAAAGGGAACTGCAGCTCCTGCCACCTCCAGATCCAGATGGTGGAGGAACTGAAGAAAGGTAACACGAGCACGTGTGGTGTGTCCTGGGTGTCCTGCTCTGTGTGTGTGTGCATGTAGGGCTGCTCCCCAAGTCTCTCCTGCCCCTGGTGACTTCACAACCGTGTCCCCACAGAGGAGGCTGGTGAGCTCTGCTCCTTCCAGGATGAGGATGATGACTGCACCTACCACTACACCGTGGAGGGAGACCCCAGTGTCCTCCCCAACACCACCGTGCGTGTGCAGAAGAACAAAGGTGAGCAGGGAATGTCCAGCCTGGGACTGGATCAGAGTGACCAACTCCATGGTGCCTCCAATCCCCGCTTTGTCCCTTTGCTGTGCCCCTGGGCAGGGTCAGCTGCAGGTGCACCTTGCTGTGTGACACGGGTGGGTGACACAGTCTGTCACATGAACTGTAGGGGGTGGAGGGTGGCACCCTCAGAGAGACATTCAGAGACCAGAGCCTCTCCCCTGCTGCCGTGGGCAGGGATTGCTGCGAGGTGCTGCACAGCCCTTTGTTATGGCTGGGTGTGAGCAGGGTGTGACAGCCCTCCCTGAGCAGCATTTCTCATGGTGAGGCATTGCCAAGGTTACCTGTCCTGCTCCATCCCTCAGGGAGCTGGGGTGCAGCCTTTCCCTCTGTCCTGCTCTCACCCCACACGGGGCTGGTGCCGGGCAGTGACATTTCTGTCACTTGCAGAATGCCCGCCTGGCAGCTTCCTCTGGCTCATCCCGCTGCTCATCTTCCTCATCCTGCTCCTGGGGCTGCTGCTCCTGGTCTGCTGGAAGTTCTGTGCCTGCTGCAAGGTGAGTGTCTCAGCTGGCTTCCCCAGCCCCAGGTATGGCCAAAACATGACAGATTTCCAGAACCCACCCGGCCTCCAGCGTGGCCAAGTTGGCAGGGGATGTCACTGTGTCTCCAACCCTCTGCTGTTGCAAACGAGCTGCTGGTGAAATTTTAGCCAGATTTTCCCCATCTGTCTAAAATCAGCTTGAGAGCCCCGTCCTCCCACTGCTCACACATCCCTGCTGATGTGGATCCTCCCTGATGGAGACTTGGAGGGGTTTTGTCCTTGGCCACAGAGTGATTGTGTCTCTGGCCCTTTGTTTTCTAGGCTTGCCTGGCCCTGCTCCCCTGCTGCGCACGAGGTACCAGCCCTTGCTTCTGGGGGAAGGGCTCTGTGGGGTGCTCTGCCTTCCCGGGGTTGGGGGAATGAGCATCCCTCCTCTCCGAGCTGGAGAGGTGGATCAGGGAGAAGGCTTTGAGCCGAGAGCCTGAGCCAAGGAATCCTGGAGCTGCTGGGCCGCTTTTCTTCCCTGTCCCACACCCCGGGACGCCAAATTGCTGGGAATTCCACACCCTGGGATGCCAAATTGCTGGGAATCCCACCACTGGGAATCCCACTGCCGCCTCTCCCTGACCTTGTAATGCTTACCTGGTGAGATGTGTCCTCCCCACCATGAACACCCCTTGCTCCCTCCTGACATCCCGCCACCCTTAGCATGGCGGAGACCCTAAACATCCCCCGGAACAGAACCTCTGGCGTGGGGAAGCTGACGGCTGGCGTTGTCCCGGCGTGCCCAGGCTCTGAGCCTCTCCTGGCCCTGCAGGTCGCACCGTTGGCTTCAAGGAGGATCACTACATGCTCCGCCACAGCCTCATGTCCTCCGACCACCTGGACACTCCGCTGGTGCGCAGCGGCTCCCTCAAGGGTCGGGACACGGTCCGCTGGAAGATCCACAACAATGTCCACAAGCAGGGCGGCGCCTCCCCCGCTGCCACCAACCCCAAGGAGCTCAGTGAGTGTCCCCGCGCCTCCAGCTTCTTCTGGGCGGGTTATTTCTCTGAGCGAGGAGGACGGAGTTTGATGTGGGGATTTCTCTTTCCAGTTCCCTACGGGCTGTCTCTGAGGCTGGCCCGGCTTTTCACGCAGAATCTGGTGAAACCGGACACCCGGGAGTACGAGCAGCTGCGCAAGGAAGTGGAGGAGAATGTAGGAGCCTGGGCACAAGGGGGGCTCGGGGTGGCCCTGGGGACAGCCACAGAGGGGCTGGGCAGCACCCCTTCCCTGGGAACCCACAGCTATTGAAAGGAAGGAGCAGTTTTTCTTGTTTTGTGAGAAACCACAATTTTTAAGGTCACCATTGTAAGAATTAGCAAAGCATCTCGTTGAGATTTCAGGTTTTCTTTTGGGCATGTGATCTGAAGCTCCTGTTTGGTTTCAGTTTGCAGCCTCTGGAGTGTCCTGGGAAGAAACCTGGTGTGGGAGGGCGAGGGGGAGGGCCTGGGGTGGCCAGAGGGCTCCTGTGTTTTGTGGCAGCAGCATCTGCTCGCTGAGCACATCCCTGTGAAAGTCCCTCTTGCTCCCTGCAGCTCAACGATGTTTTCAAGCACATTCCTGGCTGCCACAAAGTACAGCAGACCAAATTCAGGTGAGTCCGTGGGGGAGAGACTCCTGCAGGGCAGGGTTCCCCCAGGGAACTGCTGATGGTGGGGTGGCCCAGAGGGCTGGGTGTGAAATCTGCGATGCTGGGAGGGAGCATGGTCTGTGACACAATCCTGGTNCCCTCTTGCTCCCTACAGCTCAACGATGTTTTCAAGCACATTCCTGGCTGCCACAAAGTACAGCAGACCAAATTCAGGTGAGTCCGTGGGGAAGAGACTCCTGCAGGTCTGGGTGTGAAATCTGCGATCCTGGGAGGGAGTGTGGTCTGTGTGACACAATCCTGGCGTGGTGCTTCACCCTCCCAGGGCTGCACAGCAGAGCCCAGCCAGCTGTGGAGGAAAGCTCAGCTGAATTTGGCTTTGGAGCGGCAGGAGCAAATCCTGGTCGTGTGGTGCTCAATGGGACAATTCCCACTGGCTCCCAAAGTTTCAGCCTGGCACAAACTTAGGAGTGCCTGGTGCAGGCCAGGAGGGATTTGGGGATGCCAGTGCTGAGCAGGGAGTGGTTATCTCCTCCCCTCAGCCTGATCCAGATGTGATCTCCCCTGTGGGCACGTTCCTTGCTGCATTGGGAAACCCAGGGGGTGGGAGGGAGCAGCTGGGCAGGAGGGAACATGTGCTGGGGCTCTGTGGGATGGGTTGGCACCCGCAGGGCATCGCTGCAGCTCAGACCTGCACAGGGCTGTGATTCACACTGCGCTTTGTCTCTCCAAAGGCGTTAGTCACTCTTATTTGAGGTTTTTTTTTTTTATTCCCCCAGGTTACAGCCCAATTCTGGGAAAAGGTAAGAGGAATTCGCAGCTCTGGTGCAGCTTCTCCCCCTTTGTACACACGTGTGGGGTGGCTGAGTGCCCCACACGCTCACTGGCCCCCCAGCTGCTGTGTGAGATGAGCTACCCTGGTCTCAGCTGCCTTTCCCTCCCCTCCTCCCAGGCAGGATCACACCATTGTGGACACAGTGCTCACTGCCCCTTACTCGGCCAAGCCAGACATCATCAAAGTGGTGGAAAAACACGTTTCCCACGAGGCCTTCAATGACCTGAAGGTTGCTCCGGGTTATTACACCGTGACCTCAGACCAAGGTAGGGAGCAGAGCCCAGCGCTGGCTCCTGGCCGGGTACAGGGTGTCGTTTCCCACCTCTCACCCTTGTCTTTTCCCCCAGATGCTCAGGGAATGGTGGAGTTCCAAGAGGCCGTGGAGCTGGTGGACGTCCGTGTCCCGCTCTTCATCAGGGACGATGATGATGATGAGAAGCAGCTGCAGGTGGAGGCCATCGAGGTCCCCAACGGCATCGCAAAGATCGGGCGCAGGGTTGTCAACATCACCATCATCAAAGAGCAAGGTGAGGGGCTCTGAAGGGGTTTGTGTGTCCTGTGTGCTGACTGATGGGGTTTGTAAGGCACAGTGTGCATATCTGAGCACCCCCAGGTGACTCCGTGCTTGATGGCTCCTTGCTGAAGTCACCTGGTTCCAAACTGGAGCATCCTTTAATGTGCAAAGGAGGCTCATCTTCCCTGCTGACAGAAACATTTGACCATCACAAGTTTAGATGCTGACAATTTCATGACATATTAAAGGCTGACCACACTCCTCTGCTGCTCCAGTTCATTGAGTGCTGGCCTGAAGCAGAACTTCTTTGATGTTAATGTGCTAATGTCCCCTGCACTTTCCCTCTGCCTCCCACCTGGCTGTTATGAGCAGGGAGCAGAAATGGGAAGTGGGGAAGTCTCCAGCCCATGCAATGATGCCTCGTGCACAGTTCACACCTGTGGGTGACTGGAGCTCAGTTCAGGGAGGACACCTGAGCGTTTGAGATGTGATTTTGAGATGTGATTCTTCGTGTATTTGCTCTACACATTCCTTCTGTCGTGCCCCTTCCAGCCAGCAGCCTCATCACCTTCCTGCAGCCAGCCTATTCCCACAGCCGCTTCGATAAGCTGGCCAAGATCCCTGTGCTCCGGGAGATCATAGACAACGGGAAATCCCAGGTCACCTACAGGACCCGGGATCTCACCGCCAAGAACGGCAGGGTAAGGGCAGAGCTCCTGGCCCTGGCATGGCCATGGAAAGAGTGGGAATTGGGGCTGGGAAAGGCCAGCCCTGGGGCTGCAGGAGAGGGGTTATCAGAATGTGACTTGGACAGAGGGGACCCAAGGCTTGAGGTCATGACAAGAGTAAGGATTCTTCTCCATCCCTTGCTCCCTCGGGGAGGGAGGACCTGGGAGGATGCCTGTGCCTGTGAAAGAGGGTCCAGCTGCCCCTGGAGCTGTGGGCACTGGGAGGCAAATGAGGATTGACTGGAGGATGAGGGGAAGCTCTTTGGGAGTCTCCTCATGGATTCTGCAGGCTGGAATCACAGAATCACAGAAGGGTTTGGGTTGGAAGGGACCTTACAGATCATCTCATTCCAGCCCCCGGCCATGGGCACCTTCCACAAGACCAGGCTGCTCAGAGCCCATCCAGCCTCACCCTGAGCACAGCTCTTCCTTCTCCTCCAGGACTACGTCTTCACCGAGGGCGAGCTGGTCTTCCAGCCCGGGGAGACCCGGAAGGAGGTGCAGGTGCCCTTGCTGGAGCTGACAGAGATAGACACCCTGCTCAACAACTGCCAGCTCAAGCAATTTGCTGTCGACCTCCTGCACCCCAAGTACGGCGCCAAGATCGGCCGCTACCCCCAGACCACGGTGACCATTGCTGACCCAGGTAGGGGCAGTGGCTGCGGGGGCTGTGGGACCTCCTGCCCGGAGCAGCCCGCTCCGATGCGGTGCACAGAGTTCCATCCTCGCCCAAAAAGCCGCAGCGAGGTTCCTCCAGCTCCGACTGGTGGATTTGGGTCCCCCTCTAGAGGCACGAGTGGGAATAGTCAGTGGGTGGGGAGAAGATGGATGGTCTCCCTCGGTAAAGGAAATAGAATGGATTCTTAATTCCTTTTCCTTGAGAATTTGAGTGAAAGGCCATAAAAATAAGGGAGAGGTAGGGCTTTCCATGAATGGTGCTTGGTGGTTCCTGCGGCTGGACAAGCAAAACTGTCATCAAGTGGGTCAATAACATAAATAATGTATTTATCATGGCATGGCAGCGCGGTGCTGAGAGAGGCACACTTCCTTCTTTTTCATCCAAGGGGGAGGACTGGCACTGATGTAAGCTTTCTTGTCTGCAGAGCTGGTGGATGGTGTCCCCTCGATGACTGGCTTGGGCCAGGTCCCCCAGTCCCCCAAAGGCCGCCTGGGTGCACCGCTTAATCCCAATGCCCGTGCCCTCAGCTCCAGGGAAATCAGCTTCAGCTGGTTTCCTCCACCAGGAAAACCGCTGGGGTACAAGGTAAGGGGTGAGAGGATCCCAGGGAGGAGTGTGGGTCCCCTCCTGCAGGCGTTTCACACAGACATTTGTACCAAAGGGGTCCAAGTACACACCCAAAAGAAGGAGCAAGTTCACCCCTTCTGGTCCCCTCCACCCTTGGGGGACCATTGCTGCTGGATGAGGGATATGCAGGAAAGGTTCCTGCTGGGTTCATCTCCCTTTCCATCGCTTATGATGAAGTGCCCAGCCTGTCCTGGCCTCCTGTTTCAGAGGAATGGCACAACACCATTCTCAGAGCAGATTTAGTAAGAGACAAAGGACTTCTCACCCATCATGTGAGGTTCTGAAGGACTCATGGCTTGCACTTGCTTTGCCAGGTGAAGTACTGGGTGCAGGGAGACCCTGAGTCAGAAGCCCATCTCATTGATGCCAAAACGCCATCAGCAGAGCTGACGAACCTTTACCCCTTCTGCGACTACGAGATGCAAGTCTGTGCCTACAACGCCATGGGGGAAGGGACTTACTCGGACATTGTCCACTGCCGCACGCTGGAGGAGGGTGAGTGCCCCACGCCTTCCTTCCCTCTGTGCTGGGAGCAGGTCTGTACCTCTGCCTCCAGCCCTGAGCTTCTGGTGCTCTGGGGATCAAGCACTGAGTGTCTCTACTGCAGCCCAGCTGTGATCTCGGGAGCCCTGGGCATCCGCTGGGCCCTGGCTTGCAGTGATGGGCACCCTCTGTGTTTGCCTCCCCAGTGCCCAGCGAGCCCGGGCGCTTGGCTTTCAATGTTGTGTCTTCCACCGTGACCCAGCTGAGCTGGGCTGAGCCTGCAGAAACCAACGGCGTGATCACGGCCTATGAAGTCAGTTATGGACCTGTCAACGATGACAATGGTAAGAGCTCATTTTTGGATGGGACGGTCCAGCCAGGCTGAGGGGCTGGAGGACATTTCCTGCAGGCTGGGCCTATCCCAAGCAGCAGCAGCAGAGCCAGGACAGCTCCAGGCATGTTTCTTTTGAGAACTGGGGTTTGGACAGGTCCTTTATTGATGGAAAGAGCACAGAAAAATCACCAGTCAGGGTTTAACCCTGCAAATGCCAGAAAACTCTGTTCCTATTCACTTCCATAGTGCTAGGAAGCTGTTATTTGTTACACACCAGCAACAGAAGACTTCTCCTGTAGGTTGACTTCAGCATAGGGTTTGGGAATTACCCTGGGATGATGCTGCTTGGTGTGAGCAGCCAGCAGAGAGCTGCTGCCCTTTTCCCCAGAGCCAGCTGCATCCTGACACCCAGGTGCGGGTGCTGTGTGCCTGGTGGGTGACAGGCGTGCCGTGCCTTGCAGTGCCCATTGGGCCCGTGAAGAAGGTGCTGGTGGAGGACCCCAAGAAGCGCATGGTGCTGATCGAGAACCTGCGGGAGTCGCAGCCCTACCGCTACATGGTGAAGGCCAGGAACGGCGCGGGCTGGGGGCCCCAGAGAGAAGCCACCATCAACCTCGCCACGCAGCCCAAGCGCCCCATGTCCAGTGAGTGCCAGCCTGGGCAGGGGGCAGAGGGACAGGAGCAGCGCTGGGGAGAGCTCTCCATCAGCCCAACTGCGTCCCTGCCTCCTGTTGGCTCTGCTGCTCCAGCCATCCTGGGAATGCTGAGGGCCAGCCTGAGCACTGTGCGGCCTTTTGCTGCTTGTCTAATGGCACTTTCCACCTCTCCTGCAGTCCCCATCATCCCTGATGTCCCCATCATTGATGCAGAGGGAGGTGAGGACTATGACAGCTACCTGATGTACAGCACGGACGTGCTCCGCTCTCCAGCCGGCAGCAAGAGGCCCAGCGTTTCTGATGATTCAGGTTCGTGTCTCTGGGTTTGGAAAGGTCATTTCTAACATTCATTTTCCTTAACAGCAGCTTTCAGCAAGGAGCTTCACTGCTCCTTTCCATCTCTCAGGGATGGGGAGATCCAGGTTGTGGAGATGGTGGAGATCAGCCTTTCCAAAGCTCAGTTGCTGCATCTGTGGGAACGCTTGGCTGGTCACAGTGTAAATAAGGCCAGTGCCTCCTTGTAGCTATGGGGCAAAGAGGAATCTCAGTGTGGGGTGGGAGAGGAGCTTTTCTTGGCTCTCCCTGCTCATCTTCCCTTTGTGTTGCCATTTGGCTGGACCAGGAGAGTTAACATCAGCAAACAAGCAAAGGCGCAGACCTCGGAGTCCCTCAGGGTCTAGACTGAGCCAGCAGGAGGGAACTCAGCAGTGCTGGGAAGGCACTGGGCTCTCTGCCTCCATCCCTTCACTTTCTGAATGCCGCTGGCTCCCTGGTCTTGTGGTGGGACATGAGCCAGAAGTGAAATGATGGGGTGTGTCTGTAGGATCTTCTCTGGAGGGACCCAAGTGTGAGTCCCTGGCGTTTTCAGAGAGCGAGGTGCTGGGAACATCGGGAGTCCAACCACCCTGAGTGCACATCAAGGAGTGACGAAACCTCTCCTGAGCAGAGGACAATTGTTGCAGACCCTTCGTGCAGGGACAGGCGTGTGGTGGGACTTTGACTCCAACCTTTTGTCGTGATGGACACAGGGCTGGAGAACAGTCCTGGGGCTGAGGAGCCCCCTGCACGTCACGCTCCCACCATTCTCCACCTACCAGACAGTTGCAGCACCTGAACTCCTCACTCCCAGTGGAACACGGGCTGTGAACAGGCATCGTCCCCGCTGGTGCTTGTCCCTTCCTCTCCCCAGCACGGAGGTGGTGGGTGGCCCACCCTGACCCCTGCAGACCGTGCCAACACCAGTGCTTGCCTTGTCCCAAAAGGCTCCAGGTGGAAATTTGTGCCGTTGCTGGGAGAAGACCTGGACCTTCGCCGCATCACCTGGAGGCTCCCACCCGAAACCATTCCCCGCCTCTCAGGCAGCAGCCGCCTCTCCTCCGACACCGAGGGGCTCCTCCCCGAGGAGGACAGCGCTGTGGCTCCTGGCAGCGTGAGGAGGAGCGGCACGCCCCGGCCCCAAGCAGGTGAAGGGCGGCTCCGTTACGGCACTGAGTGTCCTGTCTCGTCCTGCTCTGAGCCGAGGGGCCTGCGGATGGGCTCTGTGTCCCCTGCCTCCCTCGTGTGCCCACCCTCGTGCTGCTGGGATCTGCTGCAAACCCTTGTCCTGGTGTGTGTGCTCACACGAGTGTCAGGGTAACCCCCATCTCGGCACGGACTTGGGAGCCTGCTAGCAAGTTGCTTCTACCAAAGGCTGGACCTTCGAGGCAGGAGCAAACTCAGATGATACCTGCTAAGATGATACTCTGCACCTTAATTAAGTGCCCTGAGCTTCTGGGGCAGATCTGCTGGACTGTTACACAGAAATCACTCTCTCGTAGGTGGCTGATCTCTCCTGGCCTGCTGGGAGGGGATGGGGATTTGTTTGTCAAGGACCACAACAATGGAGCAGAGTTTGCTTTTCAGATCCAGCTGAGATGGGATCCAGAATGAGATCTGGAGAAACTTCCTCCACAAAGAGCCATTTTCCTTCTTTCACCTTCTTGTAAAATCCGAAATTATAAGCCAGTGCTTGGGACTAAGGGGAGATGTGAGAGAATGTGGCGAGAACCACAAGGCAGTGCCCCAGCAAGGCCGAGGTCTGGAGTTACCTTGGGCACCACGGGTGTGTCTGGTGCAGGGAGAAGTCTTTGTTCACCTCTTTGTTTCTGCGTCTCACGTTGGGTGCTGTGGCTTGTCCTAGATGTAGCACTCCAGAATTCCAGATTTAGCTGAGGCAGGGGGAGCACCACAATGCCTCCTGCTTCCTCCCCATGGAGAGTGCAGCAGCAGCTTTGTGCACAGCCATAATCTCACGGTGTGCCCTCTCCCACAGAGCACCTGCTGAACGGCCGGGTGGACTTCTCCTTCCCTGGCAGTGGCAGTGGCACCCTGACCAGGACAGCCAACACCAGCTACCACCAGCTGAGCTCCCACGTGCACCAGGAGCACAGGGTGATGGGCAGCTCCTCGCTGACAAGAGACTACTCCACCATGCTGATGGGGCACGGTGAGTACCGCAGGGATGGCACCTGTCCTTCTCTTCCACGCCCATGACTGTCTTTAACGTCCTCGTGGGGTGAGGACTGTGCTCACAGCTGAGGGGGCCTTTGAACCACAGGTCTGGAAGGTCACGTCCCCACCACTGATGTCTTGGTGCTTTGCTAAGGCCTCTCTGCTTGCAGGCCAGTTTGGAGAGGGTTCCCAGCCCTCACAGGCAGGTGCTCAGGGAAGGGAGCTCCACCCTTATCCTCACACCACAAAGCACTCCAGGGAGGGCGCGTGTCTCTCTTCACTCTACCCAGCAGTGTGGTTGCTTTCAGCTCCACGTCTGTCAATCACCTGACAGGAGGTGGTTTAAAGAGTCTTCAAACCTGAGCCTTAAAAATTCACCTGTGCAGGAGCCTGGGCTGAACCTGTTCTGAAATCTCCAATGGTGTTTTTCTCTTTCTTCTTGCACCGCTTCTGTAGATTACCCGGGGACACTCCTCCCTCCCATCCATGAAGATGCTGGGAGGACCCTCCTCCGGCCCCGGGACGTGGGTTTCAGGAGCAGGGCAAAGGTGAAGGGTTACTACCCCAGCATTGGCTGTCGGGACTCTATAATCATGGCTGATGGGCCCGCAGGGATGTGCAAGTTCATAGGTACAGCTTGTGCAGTGTTTCCTCCCAGCCACACATCCCATAATAGCCCAGCCACCGTCCATCCATGAGCTGCTGCCACCCACTGCTCACCCCACACCTCCTGTCCATGGCTTGCTGTGTGCTCTGCTGATCTTCCTTGTGACCCAGCCTGCGCCTCCATCACATCACCTTTCCATTTGCAGGTGAATTGCAGGTGTCAGCCCACCTGGACTGATTAACATCCACCACCACTGCTGCCACCGTGCTCTGATCACCCCATTGTCCCCATTCTCTTCATTCCTAATGAGCTTCTTGTTCTCAGTCTTACTCCACAGGCCTTTGGAGAGCTCTTGGGGAGAACGTGCGCTCCTGTGAGATGTCCCTCTGCAAGTTCCTTGTCAAGGAGGGGCTGCAGTCCCTGAGTGTCACCTGGGAGGCTGCTGTGCTCTCCATGAGCCTCGTGTCCCGGTGGGATGGGCTGAGGAGCACCCAGATGTGGTCCCAGGCCACATGAACAGGGCCTGGAGAGCTGATTTAGCTGTAGATTAGTGCCAGTCTTAGTTGTCCTACACCTGATGAAGTCTATGAAGCTTCTGGCAGACTGGACAGGGGGCTTAGGGGTGAGGAAGGTCTCAGCCAGCACCAGGCCCCTTCTCTGGGCTCTCTGCCACAGGGGCATGAAGCTTAAATTAACTTGTCCCACCCAAGCTTGGCACCCTGAGGCCATGGGACGTCCCTGTAGCTGTGCAGAGCCAGCCAGTCCCCCCTCATGACAGGTCAGCTTGCAGAGGTGACATCTCACCACGTCCTCCCCAAACCACCGGGACCATCCCGCGTTTGCGTGTGCCACCCCCTCCTCTCCCCCAGCCCCCTTATCCCCCGTGCCCAGGATCTCCAGCCTGATGTTCCCCTTGTGCCTCAGACTCCAGGAAGCCTCTGGGTGTCCCTGACACCCCCAGCCGCCTGGTGTTCTCTGCCCTGGGCCCCACGTCCCTGAAGGTGAGCTGGCAGGAGCCGCGCTGCGAGAAGGAGGTGCAGGGCTACAGCGTGCAGTACCAGCTCCTCAACGGAGGTCAGTGAACGGCCACTGGGGCTTGCTGGGACCTTGGGCTGGTGGAGAGTCTGCTCTGGGTCTTCTGGCTCCGGATGAACCTGCTCTGAGCGAGGGGGATTGCACCAGGTGATCTCCAGAGGTGCCTTCCAGCCTCAACCATTCTGGGATTCAGGGGCCTAAATCTGCTTCTTGTGTAGCCCTTTTTTGTTGTGCAGGAAATGTTGCAGCTACCACACAGCTTTCGTTCCTTGTTTCTCCTAGAGGGAAAACAATTCCCAGAGTTGCTTGTAGAATTATCTGTCCCCCTTTGACTGATTGTCTCCATCAGCCCAAACATCTAACATTAATGTGTTTTCAACTCATGGGACTTGGAAGAAGGATTGAAATGAAAATACCTTATTTTTACATGAATCTCAGGGCAGTATTAGTGAAAATATTATTCTTTTGTCTGAAACTCCTTGCATTTTCAAGAAGCTGTTTGTCCCAAGCCTTTTTTTGGAAAGACATCTCATCCTGCACTTCCCATTGCTGGTGGCGAGGTGTGATGGAGTTGGCTGGGGAGGGACCCAGGATGGCTTTTGCAGTTTGTTTGAGACAGAGTTTAGGCGAAAGTTGTGGCTCTGTTTTTGTGCCTGCAATGTGGTGTTGACGTCCTCTTCCCCAGGAGAGGTGCACAGGATCACCATCCCCAGCCCCAGCCAGAACTCGGTGGTGGTGGAGGACCTGCTGCCCAACCACTCCTACATCTTCAAGGTGAAGGCGCAGAGCGAGGAGGGCTGGGGCCCCGAGAGGGAGGGAGTCATCACCATCGAGTCCCAGGTGGACCCGCAGAGCCCGCTCAGCCCCGTGCCAGGTGAGGTGGCTGGGGACAGAACGGTGACACTGATGTCTGTGCTGCTGTCCACACTGCTGGCCTGGCTGTTTTCTCTCCCCTTGCCACATCCTCAGCTCTCCTTTCCTTCCTCTCATTTCAGAACAGGACCCTCTTCCCCACACATTGACATTCGCTTGTTGTCCAGAGAGCTGAGCCCTTCCAGCTCGTTCCATAAATGCTCAGTGCAGATCCCTCCCAGGCTCCTTGGCTGTGGTTCTGACACATCCCCTGTGCCCTTGCAGGTACCCCCTTCACCCTGAGCACCCCCTGTGCCCCTGGACCACTGGTTTTCACTGCCCTCAGCCCGGACACTCTGCACCTCAGCTGGGAGAGACCCCGCGAGCCCAGTGGGCCCATCCTGGGCTACAGGATCACCTGTGAGATGCTGCATGGAGGAGGTACAGTATCAGGCTGAGGCAGCACAGGTCCCTCGTGTAGAGCACAGGACACCTGCAGCTAAGGCAGCAATCGGCTGCATTTTGGCTGGGGCCAGTAAAAGAGTTGTTTGCTTACATCCGTGCAGACAGAGAGGGGACGTGAGGCTGATTCCAGGAGCTGGTGGCTCCTGACGCTTTGTGCTGTTGTGTGGTCTGGTGTAACAACTGTGGTGGGAGGAGGATTGTTGATTATTGCAGCCAAAACCCCGTGGAGGCTGGTTGTTGAGGTTCCCTACTGTAGTGAAATGGGGTTGTTTTAACCCTTTGTAGAAGTGCAATCCTGCAGCCCATGACTTGTGCAAAGCTCAGGGAAAACCGACACAGCAGATCTGGGGTGGAATGTGTTTGGAGGGACCTTCAGTCTGATCTGTCTTCACCACTCTGTGTCTCTGTGGATTAGGGGAGCCCAGGACAATCTATGTCGAAGGAGACAACCTGGAAACCACCCTGACCGTGCCCCACCTGAGTGAGAACGTCCCGTACAAGTTCAAAGTGCAAGCCAACACCACCCAAGGCTTTGGGCCAGAGAGGGAAGGCCTCATCACCATTGAATCTCAGGACAGAGGTACAGTACCGTGCCTTTGTGGAGGTGCCAGGAGAAACCCCTCAGAGCAGGGAACACAACTCCTGCAGTCACTTTCCAGCTCTGGCGGTGACTCCGTGCTCCATGAAGGACATGGAGACAGTTTTCCATGAAGGCAGTGCCTGGTGAGCGCTGTCCCAGTCCTGCTGCTCTGAATGAGAGACACCTGACAGTGTTAAACTCACGGTGAAACTTCTGCCTGTTTGTACAAATACCTGGAGGCAGCTTCTTCCTGCCAGGTGTGAGACCTTGCCAGTCCTCCCAGTTCCTCCTGAGCCTGGCTCTGATGTCAGCAAGGGAAGATTCCTGAGCTGTGCAGGGTTGAGGAGTTGGAAGCCCTTTGTTATTTCTTGGCTGACTTGTCGCATTGCCTTCTCCCCAGGTGCTTTCTCCCAGTTTGGAGGACAGCAGTACATGAGAGAAGTTTACAAATTCCCCACTGAGTACACCACCAAAACCAGCATCAGCCATTCCTCTCTGGATCCCCACTTCACAGGTAGGGAGGGGCTCACTGTTGCTTTGCAAGCCTCAGAAAACAGAGGGTAATTCTGCTTGTCTGAAGGTCTGAGGCTGCTGTTACCTCAGGAGCCAAAGGCAGGGGAGGAGGGACTGAAGAGGGTCAGCCCTTTTCCTGCACTGTGTCCCTGCTTTGCCCCAGGGGAGCTGCAGTCATTTCCACACGTGCTGCCCAGTCCTGGAGGGAATGCTGTATTCGAGATTCCTCCAGCACTGTCACTAGGGTCCAAATCACAGCTCTTCCTGCAATGTTCTGTCTCTTCAGAGCAGAAAAAAACTGAGCAGTGGGACAGACATTTTTACTCACATCAGTGTAGTTGTCCCATGTTGTCCCAGCTGAGCTCATGGGTTCGTGCTGCAGCACGGAGAGTTTGGGATCTGTTAGGAGATCCTCCTCTCAGCTGAAACAGCAAAGCACCGACTCCCTTGGTGTGGAGAGGTCCTTAAACACAGCTTTCTGTGCTAAAGCAAACTGTCTGGAGTGGCGGGGCAGAGCAGACCCTGCTCCCTGTGACCCGGGCTTGGTGCCTTCCCTTGCAGACGGGATGCTGGTGACCACGCAGCGCGTGGAGAACTCCAGCAGCACCCTGACGCAGGAGTTTGTGAGCCACACCGTGCTGGCCAGCGGGACCCTCACCCAGCAGCTGGAGAGGCAGTTCTACGAGGCCTGAGGCGGGGCAGGCCCAGCACAGCAGGACTTCTGCGATCAGGTAGGAGTATTTTATGGAACGACCCAAGGGTGCTTCATCTGGGCGGGGCCGGGCGGCTCCTCCTGCGGGCACAGACCCTCTGTGGCACTCCAGGATCTGCACTTCTCCTTTGGAGCACACTCAGAGCTCTGGCACGGCTGGGTGTGTGAGCTCATCCTTCAGGGCAGAAATTGGGGTGTGTCTGTGGCTTCAGGCTCCCCAGGTAAATGGAACAAAATGATTTTATTGTCAGGTCCTCAGTTTTGAGAGGATCTCAGATGCCAAAGTCATGATTTATAGAGGGTCACCGTTTCCATCTTTGCTCTGGGCTGTCTGGCAACTCACCTGTCCACTGGAGATGGTTGTTTTGTTCAGTATGGGGTTTTTTTTGACAGCTGCAAGGTAGGGTTTTGGGGTAACCTGTGCTTTCTTACTGCACCTATTTGAGTCTGTCTTTGCTGCTGACATTTGGGTACCATGATAACAAAGAATAACCTTTCATTTGTGTTGCATTACTTGATGGCCTCTGATACATTTTTTCTTTTTTTTTTTTGCATACAATATTGTACAGTTTCCATAGTATATATATATAAATATATATAAATGTATTTTATTATTTTATAAAAAATTGGAGGTGGATGAGATCTATGCTCAATGTGGAGGCTACACTGGGATTGTGGCTGCTGGGAAACATGAATAACTGGAAGAAATGAGTTAAGGGCTTGATCCAAAGGCCACTTGAACCCTGTGATGAGGCAGGTGGGCTCTGCCTTGGACCTTGTATCCTTCAGCACCAGAGGCTCCAGTAGAAGGCTGCAGGGGGCAGATCCTCTCACTGCAGAGCAGCCCCCAGCTGCTGCACTTGGACACACAAGGGCTGGCAGCTCCAGGAGGTGAGGGATGGGCATGGCCCCAGCAGCTGAAATGGGAACTGTGCTGGCATTCCTCACGCAGCTGATGTGGACAGAGTGAGATTTCACGGCAGAGGATGTTTGGTATCTGTTAAAAGACTTTTTGCCCAGCAGCAACGTCCAGGAAGGGACCTGTGATCATCAGTAAACGCAAAGGAAGAGCAAGCATGGGAACTACAGGCACTGCTGCCATCCTGAACAAGTCTGAGACTCCTTCAGCCCCAGCTTCAGCTCCCCTCACACAGGGCTGGGCTGGGCTGAGCCCCTGCTGGGCTTCATGTCCCAGTGCTGGGCAGGATCCCTGGAGCTTCCCTGCCCTCTGCCAGCGAGAACAAGCACAATCCCTGCCTTGCAGAGCAGTGCAAGGTTTCCCTGGTGTGTTCCAGCCTGGGGCAGCAGCTGCCACTGCTCTGCGTTAGAGCTCCCAGCCAAAGCAGCAGCTGCCTGGGTCCCTGGCAGCAGCACCAGCCTGCTTTGATCTCGCAATGAACCTTGGCTGTTTTTTGTGGTTTTCTTTTTTAATTTCCTTTTTTTCTTTTGGACTCTGAAGAAGAGCTCACCACCACCAGTTCCCCCTGCTCTTCAGGCTTTTTATTTCACTGGGGGAAGGGTTGTACATCTTTCAGCCAAAGATGGATGTGGGTGAATCAAGGCCACAGGAATCTCCACAACTGCAGATGGAGCTGGGTCGCTTTTGAACTTGGCTCAAGGGATCCTTCACCAGCCCTGAGGTTTTACTGTGCCTTCAAGAAGCATTTATTTCTCCTGAGCACGTGCCAGCAGCATGAGGCTGCCTCCCTCCCTGCTCCCTTCTTGGCTGGGGCTGGGATTTTCTCTCCTCCTGCACAAGGACTCTGTGACCCTTTCCCTGGACTTTGTGGTCCAGGGTCAGACACTGAGAACTGCATAAAAGGGAGTTTCCCAAGCATTTTAACCAAAGATGATCCCATTCTCCACGAGCAGAGCATGGCCCAGCAGCTGCTCTGCAGGGACTTGGGCCTTCCCCATGCACATGCACTAACCCTGGCCTGTCTTTTTTAATTTCATCTGGTTTTTGGAGCTGGTGCTGTTTCAGCCTTTCCAAGCTGGATCCAGAGCAGGCCTTTGATCAGATGGCTTCTTCTTGCACTCAATAAATATTTTCTCTATATTCTGCCTCTTTATTGTTGGTTTGTTTGGTTTCTTATTTTTTTAAAGCTAAAAATCTATACCCCTCACTCTCCTCCATCTGCAGCAGCTGCAGGGGAGGGGCCAGAGGCAGATTCAGTGTCAGTGCCTGCTGCTCCTCCACTGTCACCCTCTCCTGTGACTGCAGCTCTGCTGGGCTCCACAGCCCTGCTAAAGGCTCCTTTTACACCAGTGCAAACTGGAGTTCAACCAGTGGCCTCTGAGGAACAGTCCCAAGTGATTTTGGCTCACATGGGAACAGAAGGACTGTGCAAATGTTTTGCTTTTATTGGGCAAATAATGCAGCTGGACAAATTGATCCCCCTGGGAAAGCCTCGGGGAAGGAGGCACTGCCAGCCCAAGGGTCCAGGGGTGGTGGTCACTCCTCTACAGCGGCAGAGCCTTCGCCCCTCCCGAGGGCTTGGTGAGGTAGAAGGTGGCTGTGCCACTGTATTTCTCCTGAAACACAAGAGGAGCAGTCAGGGCTGGGCTTGTGGGGCTGGGGGATGCCAGAGCTGAGGCAGAGGTCAGTTCCACACTCACTCCTCACTGAACTGTAACTTTCCACACTCACTCCTCACTGAACTGTAACTCCTGGTCTTATCTCTCCCACCTTCGGCACAGCCTCTCCTCCTTTCAGTCTCTCCTCATTTCAGAGCCTCCTCTGCCCCTTCTTTCCCCCTGCCCCAGCTATTTACAGGGGCCACCATGCTCTCACCGAGCAGCAAAATGCTGCTCTGCCTCGTTCACAGGCCCCATGTCCTGACACCCCCATTCTGCTGGCAATTCCAGCTCCCTGTGCACGCCGAGGTGCTGGGTTAGGGAACACTGGTGATGGCACTGAGATCTTTCCTGGGCTATAAGCGCCAGTGTTCAGCTCAGCAGTGCCCAAGCTCAGCTCAGATCCCTTTTCTGTGGATGGATTTGTCCTTTCTGAAGCTACCCCAGCACTTTTCCCTCCCTTTCTCAATGCATTGAGGTCTTGGGGCAGGGCTCTGTGACTGGCACAGTGCTGATCTGCCTGCAAGAGCTTAGTGGCACCAACAGACTCAGGGCTACCCCAGGTGGCTCAGGAGTGACAGTTCAACAGTGTCCCTGTGCTGTGCCCTGAGTCCTCCCTCAGGATCTTTCAGTCTCCTGGGGTTTTTTTCTGCCACATACCTGGATGTGCTGCTGGGCTCTCTCTGCAGCCCCAGCTTCCAGCAGCGTCACCGTGCAGCCTCCAAAGCCTCCCCCGGTCATCCTGCTGCCATAAACCCCATCCACTTCCAGGGCTGCCGCCACCAGCTCGTCCAGCTCCGGGCAGCTCACTTCATAGTCATCCCTGGAGAGAGGAGAGCCGTGCTCTGCCCTGCACCCTGGGCACGACCACTGCACCACCAGCAGCTCCAGCGTGTGTCCTGGTGGGTGCTGGGTGCTGCAGAGCCCAGCTCTGCCCAGAAGGGCTGTCAGCATCCTCACCTGAGGGAGTTGTGGCTCTCCACCATCAGCCTCCCAAATGTTCTGTAGTCCCCGTGCTGCAGTGCCTGTGCTGCCTGCGCTGTCCGTGCTATCTCACCGACGACGTGCCTGGCCCGCCGGAACACCTCATCCCCCAGCCGGCTCCTGGCCTCTGCAGAGACATTTTTATTAAACATTAAAGTTCTGGAATGGCTGCCCGGGGAGGTGCTGGAGTCACCGTCCCTGGATGTGTTTAGAAAAAGCCTGGATGTGGCACTGTTTAGTTGAGGAGCTGGGCACGGGTTGGACTTGATGATCTTGAAGGTCTCTTCCAACCTTGTGATTCTGTGATTTGTGTCCCTGCAGCAAAGCCCCACAGCCTGCAGGACGCTGCAGGGGCGCACCCTGCAAACCCAGGGCTCAGCCCATGGGGCACCAAGCTCTTGCTGCCCCAAGGAGTGGCCGGAGATGAGGGGGGGACCGTCCCCACCTTCCAGCTCGGCCGGGGTGGCATCCCTCAGGCTGGCCTTGCCCAGAGCCGCCGCTGCCTCCTCGCACTGCCGCCGGCGCGTGGGGTACTCGCTGCCCGTCAGCGTGTGCCGCACGTTGGAGTTGGTGATGAGCACGGCCAGGCCGACATCGCTCAGCGGCACAGCCACGGTCTCCAGGGACCTGCGGGCAGAGCTCAGCCGTGTGCCCGCCCCGCTCTCAGACACCTGAGCGAGGCAGGCTGACCCTGAACTCCAGAGGCAAAGTCCAGGTGGTTTAGGGTTTCACTCAAGCATGTCACTCCCTCCCAATCGTTAGTTCCATAATAGACCCTAAGGACCGCGGGAAGGACAGCCCAGGCAAGCAGCAGGAAGGTTGCAGGAGGAGGAAGCAAGACAAGGAGGAGTTAAAGTGCAGGCTGCTGCCCCATGAGGTTTTGGGCTGGGTTCAAGGGTTAACCTCTCCCTGCACTCCTGCCCGGAGTTCACGGCCACGGGGCCAGCTCATCCCCAGCTGCCCCAGGAGACGGGCACAGCACCGTGAGCTCAGTGCTCACCCCTGACCTGCAGTCGATGAGCAGGGCGTGGCCTTCCTTGCCCATCACAGATATGAACTGGTCCATGATCCCGCAGGGCATCCCAGCAAACGCGTGCTCCGCCTTCTGGCACGCCAGCGCCTTGGCTACCAAATCCCCGTCATCTGTGCCACAGCAGAGACACACAGCTTAGCAGCTCCTGACACTTCATCCCTTGCCTGGGAGCGGGGGAAGCAAACAGGGAGGTAAAGGGCTGTTTTCCCACAGGATGGGGTTTTGCAGCTGCAGGCACTTGCTCCTGCATCACTGCATGGCATCAGTGCCAGCCTGGAGCCCCAGATCCAGCTGGATGTGATAATTGACACTGCTCTTTCAGGTGTCTTGATTTTTGGGGCCATTAGGGTGGGGAGAGGATGCTCCCACAGGAACTCCCTCTCATCTCCCTGGCCAGCCCCAGGAGGGATCCATGGATTTTAGGATCCATTGATTTTCAGAGGTGTGGGCAGGTCAGGCTGGATGAGCCAGAGGAGCCACACAGGCAGGGCAGTGCCAGCTGGGGAGATGTCACCCACCCACAGCAGAATTTTCCCAAGGGCTGTGGGATCTCCCCTCATCCCAGCCTGGCCCAGGAGGGGCTGCTGCCTTACCAGGGCAGAGCTGCTGCAGGAAGGTGTAGGTAGCCACCTCCAGAGCAGCCGAGCTGGAGAGGCCCCCGCCCAGGGGGATGTCACTGGCCATGACGGCGCTGAAGCCTGGCACGGGCCCACCTGCAGGAAGAGAAGGGAGGAGAGGGGCCATGAGCCCCCGCAGGGCTGTGTGTGCCCCACAGCTCACGGGGAATGGCACAAGGAGCCCCTGTGCGACACTCCAGAGCACAGGGTGACCCACAGCACAGCCTGACCCGGCAGCCCCAAAAGCACAGGGACCTTTGGAGCTGGGACTGACTTTGCTGCAGGTCCTGGCAGAGCTGCAGGGTTCCCCAGGCACGAGAAGAGCCCCTGGAGCACTCCCAAAGCGGGATCTGAACACCAGTGCCCTGCAAGGGAGGCTCTGACCGCCCCTCAGCCCGGGCCTTACCCCGGTAGTGCTGGATGACGCCCTTGACGTAGTTGGCCCAGCGGGGCAGCCCCGGGCTCAGGGGGCTGCCAGGACGGGGAGCTGGGAACTGCACCCTGTGGGGCTCGTCCGCCTCTGCCGAGGTGGTAACGATGGAGATGGTCCCGTCCTGCGTGGGGGATCCCACCAGCACCGTCCCCAGCTGCAGGGCCTGGGGGTGGGAAAGGTGGGCTCAGACCCCGCAGCACCCCTAGGAGCACCCCCACGGGTGGCAGGGGACAGCTGTGGCTGCTTCAGCCCACAGCTGGAGCATCCGAGAGTTCTCTTTAACACCCCAGAGCCCCCACTGCACTCTGCCTCGGCACAGAATTAAATTTAGTGCCTATTTATTGACACACGGGGTCAGTCTTCCCACTGAATGTCGTGCCTGACCCCCCAGCTCGGTGCCGGGCGCTGCTTGTTGGGCTCCGGGGGAGTGGTGACCACGTCAGGAACGGGAGAGGCTTCGGGAAGTTTTCTTGCCTGACAGGGAATTCAGCTGACCTGCTCCCACGCTCCCCGGCCTCACGGTGATTAGCTGTAGGTTTGATTTAGGACTGAGCGGGGAATTCCCCGCTGAACCAAAGGGGCTCGGAAGGAGCAGGAAGCTCCTGCTGTTCTGAACCGCCTCTGCCACCGAAACATCGCACTCTGGGAACGGGAAGTGTTTGGCGGGGTTGCAGAAAAAAGGCTTCAGCCTCTCGGAGAGGCGGCTGGGAAGAGAATCACATCCCCCGTGAAGCCAGAGAGGAGCTGGGCTGCAGGGGCGGTGCAGCAGGTCTGGCTCCGAGCCCCACGGTCCCGGGCAGGGATCCCGGAGGATCGGAACACCCTGGGTGGGGTATCCTGGAGGGGACATCCTGGGACGGGGGTGGGCAGGCGGTGGCCGAGAGCCCTCTGCGGCTGCCAGGAGGAGCCGGAAGGGCGACAGGGCGAGAGCCCGGGGCCGGGGAGCACGGCCCTTACCATGGGC